>PVJH01004220.1:0-128905 GCA_004026705.1 Nesogale talazaci
AAAGGGCAGTGCAACTAGGTGACCTATTTGTAAGATTAGGGACCAGTACTGCAGTGGCCTTTGGAACTGCAACACATCAAGTTATCTAGGCAGCTAATCTTGGATATGCAGGCCTCATCAGGCACTACACAAGATTTGCAAGAACAGGTAGATTCTTTAGCAGAAGTAGTATTACAAAATAGAAGAGGTTTAGACTTACATGCTGCAGAGCAGGGAGGTATTTGTTTGGCTTTACAGGAAAGATGCTGTTTCTATGCCAACAAATCTGGAATCGTAAGAGACAAAACCAAGTGGCTGCAAGAAGATTCGGAGAAGAGTAGAAAGGAGTTGACCACCAATCCACTGTGGACCGAGCTCAATGGACTGTTGCCTTACCTCTTGCCACTGTGGGGCCCCCTCGTTAGTTTATTGCTTTTGCTTTCATTACGGCCAGTATTATTCAACAACCTCATGGCATTTATTAAGTAACAGATTGAGACCATTCAAGCAAGGCCCCTGCAAGTTCATTATTGTCGCTTGGAGATGAGTGATCTCGAACAGAGTGGCACACACGACTAGTATGTGATAAGACCCTCTGCCTCCGTGAGCTGAACTTGATAGCCAATGACGGGTAAGATCAGGAGCACTCTTTACCAACCTAAGACAGGCCATGGTGACATTAGAAGGCCATTGACCGATGACGGGTAAGGACTGAGTGTGCGTCCTGACAACCTAAGACAGGCAGAGTTCCCGGGAGGATATTACTTGAAAAAATAAAAAAGGGGGACCTGTCAGGAGCCCTCCAGCCCAGACATGCTTGACCTGGCTACAGGCCGAATATGCCTGAACTCTATTGCAGTTTGTTGTCTGGGGTTTGTAGTTTGGCGCCTTTGTAACTGTAAACAGCCCTGCCTCTGAAGCCAGACTTGCAGATGTGCTGCCATTCACTTGTTAATTTTGAAGATCACGATACGCTAATTGCCTAAGCTTGCTTGCCCTATAAAACTGGCTTACTTCTCACAAATCAAAAAAAAAAAGAACCCCACCCCATCCCAGAAAAGATGTAACTACTGACACAACGTATGTATGTATGTATGTATGTATGTATGTATACATTATGATGAGTGCTGTATGAGTCCCCAATAAAATGAATTTAAAAAAAAATTAAATACCAAATAAGTGCCTTCTGCAAATAGTTCATAGTATTTAAACACAGAAGTTAAAGTTTTATAATAAAGGGTTTTGAAGCTAGCAAGAGTTTATGGGTCTTTTCTTTTTCCCTCTGTGTAAAACTATTGTGTTCCACGACCAGATTTCTATTGGTCTTGATGATTAGTTGGCTATTTTAGTAGTTCATTGTCTCAGCCTTTTGTAAGAGCCCCTCCTAAATGGGACTCACTATGTCATAACTGCATAAAATATTCATTAAGATGGTGCTTTTAATGGATTTGTTCGGGATGAACTCAAGCAGAGGGAGCTTCGTGCTGATTTGTGGAGCAGTAGGGCTGTTTCAAGGCTGCCTCTACCCCAAGTTCTGCCTCATCCAACAAACCCCCACCTCCCTCTTTGCCAGCAGGCTCTGATCCAAGAAGAACTAAAACCAAAGTGGCGGGCTAAAGTAGTATGTTCACGGCCAGAAAGCCTTTTCTTTTTGCATAAGTGTGATCCAATTTGGTGTTTTTCACACTGTGTTTGAAATAAGTATGCTACAGTTCATCTCGATTACATACGGGTGCTTTTGCAATGTGGGATGGCCATATATGGGTGGTCAGAGTGTACCTGGAATTTAGTTTTGAATCTATCAATGCCATCTATTAGTTGTGTGCCTCTTGGGACTTCAAAAAGTTCATGGACAACAGGAATGAAAAGATAATGAAAGGACTGAGGCCCGGTGGTGTGGTGGTTTTTGTGGGACTGCAGCCCACAGGGTTGGCAGTCATATCCAGCAGCAGCTCTCCCGGAGCAAGGCTGGGCCTTCTACTCCCACCAGGGGGCAGTGATGCCCACAAAACAAAACAACAAAAAAAGATAATGAAAATGTTCCATGAACTTTATGAAGCCCCCTCCAATTTTAACCTTGCTGATCCTCAAATTCTTCTCCTCTAAAAGTAGGGCAATGTGTGTGTGTGTGTGTGTGTGTGTGTGTGTGTGTGTGTGTGTCAGTCCAGGTAGACTAGAGGAACAAATTCAATAGACACGCATATAGATATATGGAATGGATTTATATTCAAGAGGAACAGGACATTGAGAAAACATCCCAGCCCAGTACAGCTCAAAGTCACAAGTCCTATATTAACCCATATTCCCAAAATAAGTCCATAAAGTCTCCTTCTGACTCACAAAGTCACAGGTCAGTGGGTACAGAGTCCCGGCACCTACAGGGATCTCCCCATGGCTCCTTGCTTCCAGGACTCAGGGTCCATCAACAACAGCCCATGGTGGCAGAAGCAACTCATCACTGGCAGAGGCCTCCATGTGGCTGCCCCAGCCTCAGAGGTCCGGCTCCATCAGGGAAAAGTCATGTATTCTCTCCACCGGATACTCCAGCCTCCCAGACGCCGCCATTCTGTGTTGTTTGTGATTAATCATCTCCGAGACTAACTCCCAAGAACTGGGGAAGATAGCTTCTCATCGTCACGAGTGAAATATCGCGAGATTTCCCAGAAGTCTCAGGAGAAAGCCATGTCCACATAGAGGCCTGATTGGCTACTCAATGGCTATCTCCAGATTAACAGGCTAGACGCCACCCCTACATTTCAATAATAAAATTGACATAATTACATGACTGCCACAGTGTGTATTTACTTCACAGCATATTTGTGACAATTGAATGGAGAGAGTTTATAAAGTACATAACTTGGTATCTGGAAAGTATTAAAAACTTACTTATGTTAGTCATACTTCGAAGTGGAAGCTCCTAAATGCCACCTCATTTCTGAAAGTCTGCATGGAACATACTGTTAAATAAAAAAAAAAAATCACTGTTGTTATTAGATGTTGTTGAGCCAATCTCAACCCACAGGACTTCCCACTGCCCCATTCTCTACCATCTGCATGATCAACTTTGACCATTGTGATTCACGGGATTTTCATAGAATTAGATCACCAAGTCTTTCTTACTAGTCTGTCTTGATTTGGGAGCACTGCTAAAATCTGTTCGATATCATAGGAAAAACACAAGTTTTCATTTAGGGCTGAGTGGTGGCTGCACATTGGCAAGGATTAAATCCAGATGGCCTGCATTAAAGATTAGAAGGCTGCCACTGAACTACCAATGTCTTACTCTGATCCCATACCAAACGGGGCTGGACTTGTTGCCAACAAGGCAATTCCAACTCATATTGGTCCTACAGAAGAGAATAGAAGTCTCTCATGGGGTCTCCAAAGTTGCATATCTTCAGAGAAGCAGACTATCACATCTTTCTCCTACAGAATCTGGTGGATTCTGATGGTCAGCCTTTCAGTTAGCAGCTGTGCATTTGACCCTCTGCGCCACTAGGGGCTTATTTTTTTCTCATACCATCACTGAAGGAAGTAACTGGATCAGAGAGGTTAGTTGCCAAAATAAGATTACTCAGCAAGTTGGTGAAGGGACCTGGGAATATAATTAAGGATGTTGACTTCTTTCTCATCATGGCACTCACTTTTTCATGTTAAACTGGTATAGTGTCACCAACTTTCACTTCATTTTTATGCTTTCGCCTCTGAGATGAATTTTTGTAACTGAGGAACACATGAATTTGAAATTAGGCCATGATGGGAATCTCTACCATCTGATTTATATCTACCATTTAATTCTTTCTATCTACTCTGGCTTGATGTTTAAGCCCTGAACAATCAACTGCCAATCTTTTTAAACATTGGACATTAAAAAACAAAGGTAATAAGAATCTTCTCTACCATTAACCTTTCCAATCTTAAAACATGAAAACCCACGCATGCTCCAAGCCTTTATAGAAAGCGTGTTCTCATGTGAGCCCACCTTGTTCTGTAGCCCTTATTCAGAAACCTGTGCATCTCCTGGAAACCAAGGACCAGGTGGGGTCTTGTTTCTCTAGGTCTAAAGTGGAGAAAATGATTCATTTATTTATAAAGCAAAGCTATTTCTCTGTAAAGCTGTGGGAAAAACGTAAGAGCTTTTGCCTGTGGCCCTCTGGGGATGGGTGGGGCTAGGGTTTTATTTTTATAATCTTTGAATTAAAGTCACAAATAATTATCATAAAATCATTGGAATAATGAAACAGCTGTTGCTCCAGGCAAAGCCCAGGGACGTCTCAGGGATGGAGCAACCTTAAGGGAGTGGGCGCGGGAGCGGCAGCGGCAGCGGGCCGGGCGCAGGCAGTGGCGGCCTCTAATAGACTCTTCCTTGGTGTCTCCTCCATCCTGGGAGGGGAAACGTACTCATCAAGATCCTGATTAAGCAGGGATTGCTAAAGGCGCTCTTGTAACCAGGCAAACAAGAGTCCCCCACCGTAAAAACCTATCAAGATTTAATCACACCGCTCTATCTGCAGGACCTCACCTCAGAGTGTTCAGGAGAACATCGCTTTGTCTCCAGCCCCAAAGCATGTGCCTCAATGGGAGACGAGGTCCCTTTAGGGTTTTTTTTTTTCCTGAAGTGGAAGAAGAAAAGATTGCTTTTTGTTCCCCTTTGACTCGCTCCTGAATTAACATAAAATTGAAGATGACTGTAGCTAGGGAAAAAAAACAACTATGGAGAGGGGGGCAGGGAAGGAGGCGCAGAAAGCTAGCTTGAAGGATGTGCCTCCGCACGGGCAGGAAGCTGCCAAGAGTTTCCGTCTGACCACCAGCAAAATGAAAACGTGCCACCCAACCAAATTTAAATCCTCCTTTCATCTAGCTCTCCAAAACCCTTCTCGGGGGAGTGGACGTGGGGACATGCGTGCTTACTAACTGGTTATCTCAAGAACCCATCACTCTCGAAGGGTTCCCCCAACCCTCACTTTCAAGGGCCTTCCTGGGCTTTCTGGCCAAATGGATGCCAGCACTGACAGGGAGGGCAGCTGTAGCTGCATGCCTAATTGAGAAACAGCGTGGACACTCTTGCCTCAGTATTAATTAATGGAACTCGAGGTTTGTTGCTGTCATGTCAAGCAATCGCTTTTTGCAGAAAATTAATTAAACCATGGGTAGGGCTTTGGAAGTTCGCTGAACAAGGCTGAGTGCTGATCGGGAGCCTGTGAGACTGGAGAGCTGGTATGCATGTGTGGTTTGTAAAAGTTGTGAACCAGCTTTGTCTAAAAGCACCTACTTGAACTCTCTTTCTGAACGAATGGAGAGGAATAGAAGGGTCTTTGCTACCTGTATCTCTTTATCAGCCCTCACTTCCCATTATTGGATGACTCCCCTTCACCTTGTTCCCTGACCATTCTGTTTTTGTGCAGAACAAACGTTCCCGTGTCCCTACAAATCCAAAGTGTGGAATCAGCAGTGGAGAAAGGACTCCATGGGGAAAACCTTTGTGGGACTTTTTTGGACACAGTCACCACCTGTCTTGGATTAGAAAGAAAAACCTGGACGTCAACATTCTCTTCTAACATGTCTTTCATTAGCATGTTGGAATTTGTGATTCTTTCTTCCTTCACCTCATTCCTCAACCTGGTTCTCTCACTGTCTCTCTTTTTTTTTCAGATTGAGTAGAAATCATAATTTTTGCAACATTTTCTGAATAGCCTTTTTTCCTGGTTGTGAAGGGAGATGGTATGCATTTATTTAAATACTTTGGACAGGTTGTCAATCAAGGAATAATAGTAGACATTTGAGTGTGTGCCATGTGACATACACATATTTAATCCATTTAACAGATGCACAAGGAAAATATTGTTATTGCCTCTTTTGTAGATGAGAGAGAGATTAAGCATCTTGCCCAAAGTCACACAATTAGTAAGCCCAGAACAGGATTTGAAGATAGAGGTAGGACTCTAAAGTCTACTTTCTTATCTAATCATGTTCGACCATTGTGCTGCACATGCAATGCAAACTACAGTGCTGGGCTAGGTACAGTCTAGGAACCTACTCCATGGGAGAAGGTGATATCTGGCCAGGTTGATGGTCACTCAGGCTAATTCTCCTAGCGGGCATTTCATTTAGGGAATGTATACTGCTTATCCTCGGGGTCCCTACCAGAGAGGCCAAGAGCTTGGTTTCTGTAGGAAATTAATGTTAACTAAGGGATGAATTAACATTATCTGGGTTCACAGAAACTGCTATGCTACCTGTAACATAAGGTTGTTACTTTATAAGGGTAAGGGCTCACCTTGTCCTTTCTGTGCCATGAAGAAGCTACATGGGAAGCTCAGCAACGATCGTTGGACTGTGTGCCAGGACCCAATGCATGGCATATCTGTTGGCTTCCTAGCATCTTAGCCATTCCTCCTAATGACACCCTAAGCCAAGTCCATCTCTTTTTACTCTTAGTCTCAAAACTGACCATTCCCACAGCAGAGGTATGTTCTTTATGTCAATTTCTTGCTCTGTTAATTTAGTTGATAATACATTGTTGATTCTTGTGGTCCTTGGGACCATTATATTTTGTAAAGATGACTTTATTATCTCAGCCTAGATATGCTTGCATGTAATTTAAAGTTCAATTTTATAAATATATGTATGTATATATAATAATTTGCATATATATATATTCTAGGAAGAATATACGTACCTACGAGGTTAGACTTACATGTCATAAAGCCGATCCCTTCTGTGTGAAAGTTCATATAGCCATCATAGTCATCGCATTGCAGAACATCTGTTGTGTGAGTTGCTCTTGAATCAATTCTAGCTCATGCCGATCCCATGTGTGCATAGTAACAATGTGCTCTGAAGAGTTTTCAAGACTCTGAATTTTTTTTTTAAATGGTCAGGCCTGTCTTCATAACTTCCAAACCATGGGCTACTGGTGGGCGCTTAATATTTTGCTGCACCCAGATACTTCTTGTTGGTTTTTTTGGGGGGAGGGGGCATCACTGCCCTCTGATGGGAGTGGGAGGCCCAGCCTTGCTCCTGGAGAGCTGCTGCTGAATTTGAACCACCAAGCCAGTGGGCCACTGTCCTGCACTCATTAAGATACTTCTTTAGAATACCAACAACATCCCAGTATGACCACCTATGCCCATTTATAGTTCACACTTGTTTTCATCTGGTAACCACTAATCTGTCTTCCATTTCAGTAGATTTCCCTTTTCTGGAAATTTCATATGAATAAAACTCTAAAAAATGGTCTTTTGTGTCTGGTTTCTTTCACCTACCATAATGTTTTCTGTGTTCATCCATGTTATATTATGATCAATTTATCCTTATTTTTGAGATATTCCATTATAAGGAGATGACATAGGTCTTTTCATTGGTTTATGGACATTCTATTCCTTAATTGGCAAATACTTGGGTTGTATGTACTTATTGACTATTTTGAATGATGCTGTATCAATTGATATGTAAATCTTGTTGCAATGTTTAGGTACACAGAATTTTGGGTCATATGGCAAATTTTGCTTCACTTTATGAAGGCCATGCAAAGGACAAGCTTTTATTCTATTTCCAACATATTTTGGTGTCCATTATGGCTCCTATGCATGTTCAACAAAAAGATAGAATTTCCCATAATCTTTAGAATCCCACATATAAATATATATCTATGACTATTATACAAGATAAATAAAACTGGAATATGACTATACTAACAATTAAAATTCTATTTTAATTTAACACTGAATATGATAGTTTGTTACTGTTGCTGAAACTCCTTGAGAGTATGATTTTTATAATATATTCATAGTTCTACAGAAGGATTTTTTTGTAATATTTACCCCATCGTCTTGTTTTTCAACCTTTGCATGGGTATTGTGTTTATCTCTAAGTCATAACATTGTATATTTCTTACCTTTAATCTTCTGTTCAATTTGAAGCTGGTTCTTGCCACATGCTTTTCTAGTGTCTTCAGTATCTTCTGGTCATATGTGCACATTTCACCTGGTTTTCCTCTCTGTACATATAAGAAGTCCAATCATTCAATAGAAA
The DNA here is from genome assembly GCA_004026705.1 of Nesogale talazaci. NCBI lineage: Eukaryota > Metazoa > Chordata > Mammalia > Afrosoricida > Tenrecidae > Nesogale > Nesogale talazaci. Next base: position 8,014 of record PVJH01004220.1, read on the forward strand.
AATAACTTAAAGTGCAAACTCCAGCTTAATCTGTGTCAGTTTCTAATAGTATCAAAGGTACTGGTCAATTAAATTTAAGAAGCAACACAAGAAAAATGATTGTTTTGTGAATGTAGAAGTGGTGGCCGAATTTCTTGATGCTATTGTTGGTGCAAAATTTGTGCTTTGCCCATTGGTTCTCACACCCTGATAGTAGATACTTTTAAATCTATTGTGGATATTGTGCAGTGCCTTCCCACCTAGAGTACTTTTGTTCCAGCACTATCATTGACAATATTCTGTTGTTTCGCATAGGTTTTCATTGGCTGATTTTGAGAAGTCAGTTTCCAGGCCTCTCTTCCCAGTCTGTCTTTGTCTGGAAGTTCTGCTAAAACCTATCTCACATGGGTGGTTCGCTGATATTTAAGATTTATGTGGTGCATCTTCCAGCAACTTAGCAATGTGCATGCCACCAGAGTATGTCAAATGGACAGGAAACTAGTGGGTTTTACTATCATATAGTAGGATACTCTATACACCTTGTCTCTGCATGGCAAAAGATTTAAAGATTCTCACAGAGATTATAGATACATTATAAATAATATCTTCATTTGAAATATTAAAGAGAGGATCATATCTTCAGTAGGCTACCAACACTGCAATCTCCCTGAATTTTAGTGGTCCCCGAATAAATCTCAAGTGAAGGTCTGCGCATGGGGTTGCTCACTGCTTTCACCTGGCCACCTGCTCACTCAAGTGGTGTCTTAGTCTTTCAGACTACTTTGTACCTTACCTAAACTGAAACGTCCCTTGCTCCTTGAGAAGATATTCTTTTAACACCTTCCTTTTCCTTTTCTTTCTTCTTATAATAGCAGCTTTTAAAAAAGTATACTTCACAGAGATCACCCTCTTAAAGTACATAGTGATGTGGTTTTTAGTATATTCACAAAGTTATGCAACCAGCAACACTATTTTAAAAACATTTTGGTCATCCCCCAAAAGTAGCTCCATGTCTATTAGCAATCACTTTCCATATGCTTTTAATTCCTAGAGTTTTGTCAGAAACATTTGACATTGAAAGTGTTAGTCCTCCAACGTTGTTTTGGCTATTCTAGGCAGCACTTCCTCCTAAATTTGTGGGAGTGTATCAATTTTCTAAAAAGCTAGCTGTGATTTGGATAGGGCTTCCATTGTATTTGTAGACAAGTTGAGGAAAGAGTACATATTAGCAATAGTAAGTCTTCCTGCCAATGAAAAGGAACTATCTTTCCATTCATTTAAGTACTTAATTCATTTCAGCAATGTCTTATATTTTTCAGGATACACATTTTATATTTCTTTGATTAAATTGATATGTCACTTTTTATGTTCTTGTAAATAAAATTGTTTTCTCAACTTACTTTTGGGATGTTTTTACTACAAGTTTCTGGAAATAAAGCAGATGTTCATTTACTGATCTTCTATCCTACAACCTCACTGCATTCATTTATTAGGTCAAATAGTGTTTGGGTAGATTGAGTAGGATTGTCAAGAGGATCATGTAATCTTCAAACACATCATTTTACTCCTTCCTTCCTCTTTGTGTGAATTTTATATCTTTTTCTTCACTAATTGCTCCAATCAGAATTTCTAGTGACTACTGTGTAGAAGTGGTGAGCACAGAAATCCTTGTCTTATACCCAGTCTTACTGGGAAAAACAGTCTTTCATCAATAAATATGGCTTCATATGTGAGTTCTTTTTTTGTGCTGTACTTTTTACCTTTAATATATTTGCTATCTTTTAATTTCTATTATTCAAAGCTGTGTTTATGATACAAAGCCCATCATAGAAATTTCCTTACAACCTTTGGACTCTTAATAGCTTGCTATGTCTAACAAACTGTGCATATACCTCCTTCTTTTGTGATAGCTTTTTGTAGTTATTCCACTGTACCATCTCGTTTATACGATCACTGTACTTAGCAGAGGGGTTTCACATATCATAGGATTGTGTCAATAATTGCCCTCCTAGATCATGACAAAACTACCTAGGAGGGAATGAGTACAGTTGGAATTAGATGGTGAAGTGTTTCAAAAAGATAAGCTTCTTCTGGCTCCTTTTCAAATTCTGAAAAGATTTCATCCTTTTGAAGCTTCTTTATAAAAGTTTATACAAGATAAGAATTATTGAGCCCTAAGGAGCTTCCTAATACTCAAAGATTAGGAATACTGGAATAAAAATACTGGAATAAAAAGTAGCATCAATAATACAAGCATGAACAGAAATATTCTTGGAATCAGTGGGAAGAGTATTAGCAAGATTATGAATTTTCTAAAAATGGCTTGGACCTACTGCTCTTTTTCTCTCACTAGGAACAAGCAACGCATGTTTACTCACTGCAAGTGCCGGGGCTGGCATAGAAAGAAGCTGCCATGGAGACAGACAATCACTCTCAGAATATCCTCCTTCCTACTTTCAGCATTGGCCAGTAAAACCAAAACTTCATCCACTGCATTCAGTCAATTCTGACTCATAGAGAACTTCCAGTGGAGTAGAACTGCTCGTTAAGGTTTCTGTGAGCTTCACCTTCTCCTCTGGAGCGTCTGGCAGGTTTTAGTCACTGACCTTTTAATAAGCAGTGCATGCCATCACACCACCAGGCCTCTCTGTTAGCAGACAGAAATAAGTAACTTTCTAATAAGTATAACCCTAACTCTGTTTTATATAGACGACTACTAATCTTACAAAGTTTGAAAATTTGGGGATAAATGTCAGAAAAAATATTCAGTTTGGTGCATGGATTCAAACACTTAACCTTAAATAAATAATTTTCCCCACTGAACCTTCCTCTAGATATGTGTGTTAGTTTCCTCTACTCTGAAACAGTGGCTGTCAACTTGTCTGCATCAGAATATGCTGCTGGACCCACTGGAGAGTTTCTTATTCAGTGGAGCTGGAGTTGGAGTTTGTTTGCATTTCTAAAAAATTTCCAGGTAATACTAATATTGCTGGTTCAGAAATCAGACTGTGAAAGTCCCTGCTTTAAAACAACAATGCTCAGCTCTCCTTCATAAAACAAATAAACACTCCCCCCCCCCAAAAAAAAACATTACCCCTGTGGTGGGTTTCATTTAAATGTTGCGAAAATATTTATTTAAAAGCAAGCTTATTAGAAAGCTAACTGTGCTTGCTTATGTCTGTATTCCCAGAAACTAATGCAAAGAATGTGGAGCCCTGGCAGCACAAGGGGCAAGTGCTCAGTGGATAACCAAAAGGTTGGCAGTTCAAATGTACCAACAGCTTCAAGGGAGAAAATACTTAGAGCGCTGTTCCTACGGAGCCTAGAAAACCCCATAATGATGTTCTATTCAGTTATATAAGGTCACGGTGTTTCTGAGAAAGCAGTAACAATGCTGCAAAAAGTGGTGGCACTCTTTGTTGGTTGCTAACTATGAGGTTGGCAGTTCAAACCCACTAGCTCTGCTCCTGTAATGATTTTCAGTCTCACAAGTCCACAGGAGTTGTCTTCCTCTCCCCAATGAGTAAAAATTGACTTGATGGCCATGTGTTTGGTTTTTCAGTTATATCCCTTGAGCAACGAATAAATAAACTTCCACATATTGACATGACAATGACCTACTGAATTTTATTATGTTGCCTTCATGAGATATTTTAATCGTACAGTACAATCAATGTCAAATAAATTAACCTCTAATTATAAAAATATTACCACAAACCAAATAGCTCATTTAAAAAATAGGAACAAGTGATTTGAAAGACAATCCACCAAAGAAAAATAAAAGGATGTCAGCTGAGTACATAAAAAGATATTCAGGATAATTAACCACTAGAGAATTGCATATTAAAACTGATGAGTTACTATTATATACCTATTGGAATGGCTACAGAAAAACAAGCATGCATGCATAAAAGCAATAACAAGTGCTGGAAAGAATAAAGGACAATTAAAATTCTCATACATTGCTGGAAAAAATGAAAAATCAAATGTAATTTGACAATTTTTCATAAAGTTAAGGATAAGTAAATACCTATGCTCATTGACAATAATTAAAAATCTTGTACATAAATGTTTATGACAATTTTATTCGGAATTGCCCAACTGGAAATAGCTCAAACATCCCTCAACAGGTAAATGCATTAACAGCTATACCAACCCCATAACAATGGGATACTACTAATCAATAAAAAAGAATGGACTACCAATACATACAAAAACATGAACACATGTTAAATGCTTCATTCTGAGGGTAAGAATTTAGATCCAAATGTCTATAGTCTGCATGACAACATGTTTTAGAATATAATGGGAATGGCAAATTTCTACAAAGAATAGTCAATTTTTGTTGGGAGTTGGAAATAGGAGGAGAGAATTGACCAGAAAAGAATAGTACAAGAAAATTTTCTAGAGCAACAGCTTTCACCTTGTGGGTCGTGACCCCTTTGAGGTTTGAGCATCCTTTTACAGGGGTTGCCTAAGACCATTGGGAAACACATATTTCTGACAGTCTTAGGAACCAAGGACATCTCTCCTCTATCCCTCTCCAGGCGGGTTTGCCCACATACAGAAATTCTGATCTAATGAGAAAGAAGCTGTCTTAACCTTCGCACTGGTATTGGCTTTTTATGCATACTGTCACAAAATACAGCAATTTAGTTTTGTGTTGTTATATTAAGACTATTACCAATGCTACACTTTGCTTCAAGACAAAGTTTCATTTATTTGTAATCAAAAAAATATTTTACAATACACAGTTACATATTGCTTTCATGATTAATCACTATGCTTTAATTATATTCAATGAAGATGCACCCTGCATATCAGATGTTTACCTTATGATTCATAACAGTAGCAAAATTATAATTATGAAGTAGCAAGGAAAATAATTTTCTGGCTGGGGGTCACCACAACATGAGTACCTGTATTAAAAGGTAGAGGCATTAGGAAGGTTGAGAACACTGTTCAAGGGTATTATGGAATTGGTTTTTATCTTAAATTTAAGAGTATATTTTAGTGTATTCAAATTTTTAAAAGGGCTATCACTAAAGACTTCTTCAGTAGAGTTGGTTCTAAAGCTTAAAGCTTTGACGATTACAAAATTGGTGAACTGGAATTAATGTGGCTTCTGCCAAAGAGTTGCCCTACTGCCAAGAGGCACCAATGGCTGGTGACTGAACCTTATTAGGTATGCCAGCAAAAGGAAGGCCAATGAACCAATTAATTTTTTTCTGAATAGAAATGAGATCATAAGGAAGTCAAGTCAATTGTGAATTGTTCGAGAAAAAAGCTTACTAATAGAATATTTCTCATAAAGAATATAGGAATAAATAAGTGACACAAAGAATAGAATCATGCACTTCCTGCCTTAGTGACATCTTTATCATCAGAGACCACAGAAAACTAGGACATAATACACTCAATGGTATTCATTGAAAATCCAACTGACCATCTTTGGTAGAACATTTGCTCTATGAAAGAAGCTTTCCAGAGGTTGCAAGAGAGTCCAAGGGACTGAGATGACCCTCTTCGATTTTCTGATTTTCATTCAATTTCTCTACTTGGAAACCAAGGCTTTGAATAACATCTTTTAGTGTCAAAAGAAATAAATGAACCAAACCATATATAGCACTGAGCACAATTACAGCACACAGTAAGTACTCAATAATTTTTGGTAAATATTGCATTGCTGCCTGTTTTCAGGATTGTTTGTGCCTTTATTTTTTTTCAAGTTTATCCTTGTTTATGAAAACATAAGGGGGTTTCAAAAAGTTGTGGAAAATAGAATAAAATAGAAATGAAAATCACAAACTTCTTTTCTTAACATAAGCTCCAACAAGGTCCAAATACTTTGGTAAGTAGTGATGGAAGTCATAAACACAGCTCTCGAGCACGGAAGAATGGAGGTCTAGCTAAGTCTATGCAGAATTTTGTGATATCATGAACTGAGATTAGGTGTACTTTAAAGAATTTTTAAGGTTAGGAAAGAAAAAGAAGCTAGAACGAATCCAATTAATTCTGTAAAGTGGATGCCTAATGAGTTCCCATAGAAAAGCTCAAAAAAATTGCCCTTGTTTAATGAAAAGAATAAGCAGGAACATTGTCATGGTGGAGAAAGATTTTCTAGGGATTTTTTTTGCTATAATTTTGGTTAACTCTCTCAAAACACTTTCACGATAAGCTGATGTTATCATTCTTCAGCCATCCAGAATGTCAATAATCAAAATTCCTTAAGCAGCCGCCCAAACTGTCTTCACATTTTTATTTGTCTTGACCACTCACACCTCTTGTTAGCCATTGTTTTATTTGATCATGCTTTGCCTTTGAGATCATACTGATGAAACCTGAATTCAGTATTAACATCATATTGAATGTTTTGTCTCCTATTGCAATTCTTTGAAGAAATGTTTCAAAGGATCTTGATTCTACTTGTTTAAAATTCCCATAGAAAGTCCTGCTACTAAATTGAATGTCAAAACTGTGGTACCCATTGATGGCTAAGTTTGTTCAAATCTAATGGTTCAGTCAGAATTATGTAAGCAGAACCAATTGGTGTATCTATAATGTTATTGTTCCTGTTGAATTTTTTTCCTGGAAAATTGATGTACCATATATACTTCTGCATAAGCCAAGTTTTCCAGCACATTTTTAGAGTAGCTTTTGTGGCAAAATTAGGTGTCTCAGGTGATATTCAGGTCAGTTAATACTCAAGTATATATAGTACATGGACTGCTACTGCTTCAGACTTCATTCTCAATATCATCTCTTTTTCTAAAGTTAGCTAACTTGTAAACTGCTAATTTCTTTGGGACATTGTTCCTATAGACTTTTCATAAATCTTTCATGATTTCACCATTTCTTTACCCAAACTTCACCATATAATTGATGCTGGCTCTTGTTTCAACGTTAGCAAAATTTATGTTGCTCTAATGAGGGTCTTTTTCAAGCTGTTGATTTCTCTTAGGGGTTTAAACTAGATTCTCTTCCAACATAATAATTTAGTGTGAGTATATTTGGATGCAAAATTTTTTGAAATCTATGCATATATTTTTAAATGTGCATTTCCATGAACTTTTGAAGACCCTTTGTGTTTGTATGTCTGTATGTATATATATATACATATAAACACAAATGTGTATATATATTATGTATATACATACACAAACAATATCTCATGAGTCAGCTTGTCTAGGAAATAAGTCCTGCATCCTAGAGTATTTAGAGATCATGATTTTGAAGGGATTTCTTATTCTCAGAAACACAGACTCTTTTATGTTCAACACAAAGAACCTTCGGAAGCAAGAGCTGTGACTTCCTCACTTCAGAACTGGTTAACCTGTTGGGATATTTGGTAGATGAATTCTGTGCCACGCTCTCTCCTTTACTGTGTACTAGACTAGGAGGCAGCAGCTGCTCTACAGATTCTTATTCCAACATAGAAAACCAATCTCTAGCACCAGGGGAGACCATAAAAAAGGGAAAAATGCAAATGTCCAAGCACTGATTAATTTGCCAGCTGCTCTTCTTCCTTCAGAATCAAAGAACTGGCCACTTTAGCTGTGAAACCCGCTGGAGAGACCACAATTCTTTTGGTAGAATTTATATCTTAAGAGTTGTTAAATTGGAAGAAGGTTTAAATTGAGAAAGATAAAAATCACTTAAAACTGTCCTAGAAATTATGTTCGATCTTAGAGAAAGTACAGTTTCTTTTAAAACTTATGATTACAAAATCAGAGGCCAGGTTAATCATGTAAATGCATGTACTCACTATTGTAGCATCAATAGTGACTCATAGCTATTCTATGGGATAGATCAGAATTGCCCTTATTAGAAGTTTCAGCTTTTTAGGGGAGTAGAAAATCTCATATTTCTTCTGAGGAGCTTCAGCTAGTTTTGAACTGGCCTTGTGATTAGCAAACCAATGCATAACCAATGCATAAGTGAGATTCATTCTCAAAGTCGCACCAGAGATCCCCAATGCACAAAGAGGCACCTAAATGTAAGTGGATAGGGAGTGGTGGAGTGTTTGGGCATTTTTTAAAAATATATATCTCTACTGAGATAGGTGAGTTCAATAAGTGCTCACTTTATCTCATTTCTATTGTATTACTGTGATTGTTGTCATGTGCTATTGAATCTGTTGTGGCTTTAGGCATTCCTATTCAAAACATAGCAGAATGCTATGCAGCTTGTGTCATCTTCACAATTCTTACTGTGTTAAAGTCTATGATTGAAGCCACTGTGTCAGTCCTTCTCACGGACCTTTCTTTTCACTGACCCTCTACTAAACCGTCCTGAAAACAATTCAAAAGTAAATGAGACATAGCTTTTCATCCTTGGCTCTAAGGTGTGTTTTGGCTGAGATTTATTCATCCTCTCACAGTTCATGATGGAGTCAGTATACTTCAGTGGCTCCTAATTCTTCTTCAGTCTCTCTTATCCATTGCCTAGCTTTCACATGCATGTAAGGCAATTAACCATGGCTTTGGTAAGGAACCCAGATGGTGTAATGGCTATGCACTAGGCTTTGATCCAGGTGATGAGCAGCTTGAAACAACAGCAACTCTAAGGGAGAAAGACTGGGCTTTCTACTCCCAACTAACAGTCACCTTAAAGGACAGGTAAGAACTACCACGGGGGGCGGGGTTCTGTGATGGGAACTATTGACAGGAGTAGAGAGCCTTGGCCACTGAAATCCTATGGATAGTATCAAAATATTGTCAGTTACTGAAAACCTAATGAATAAAAGGAGAGCATTCATAGAGATGGTATCAGAAGAAGAGCCTACTAGGTTAGAAGGCAATTTAAAAAATGTGATTGAGGAAGAGCTGCCTTCTCCAAGCAGAGTAGACCATGATGAGTAGATGGAGTAAAACTTTGGGGAGTAAAGCTTTCAGAACCTTCATTTGTTGATGGGGCTCAGTTCAAATTCAGATGAACTGTTATAAATATCTATCCATAATTTGAACTTGGAAAGTACAAAATATGAACCTAGAAAAACTGGAAGTCCACAAAAATGAAATAGCCAGGACAAAAAATTATATCGATGTGAATGAGGGGTAGGTCAGAGTGGAGACCCTAAGTCTGTCTGCAGTCAATTGGACAGCCCCTTTCAGAAGGGTCACAGGGAAGGGTGCAGTAGAGCATTCACAGAACACACAGCTTTTATCTAATCCTTTAATGCTTCCTCCTTCCTCAATCCCCACTATCATGACCCTAAGTCAACCTTACAAACCTGGCTAGACCAGAGCATGTTCATTGGTACAGATAAGAGCTGACAACACAGGGAATCCAGAACAGATAAATACCTCAGGACCAATAATGAGAGTAGTGATACCAGGAGGGTAAGGGGGAGAAAGGTGGACCCAATCACAATGATCTACGTTTAACCCCCTCCCAGGGGAGTATAGAAAATAGGTTATTGGAGACAGCTGCCAATATAATACATGAAAAAAATTATAAATTATCAAGGTTCATGGGGGAAGGAGGGAAGAGAGGGGGGAAATGAGCAGCTGATCCTAAGTGCTCAAGTAGAAAGAAAATGTTTTTATAAATGTGATGGCAACATGTGTATACAAATGTGCTTAGCACAATGGAGATATATATATATATATATATATATTGTGATAACAGCTGTAAGATCCCCCAATATAATGATTTTTAAATGAAACAGAACACATAAAGTTTATATTTTAGATAATTATGAGCTGAAGTGGATGGGTGTTGACTAGTTTTAGCCAAAAATATCATATGGCTTACTATGTCAGGAATTAAACAAACAAGAGGAATGGCATGACATTTACCATCAAAAGGGCCATTCCAAGATCTACCTTGAAATTCAGTGCTGTCTGTGATAGAAAAGTATCTATCTGCGTACCAGAAAATCAGTCAATACAACTATTATTCAAATTTATGTACCAACAACTAAGCTAGTGATGCAGAAATTGAAGAATTCTACCAATGTCTTCAGTCTGCAATTTACCAAATATGAAATCAAGATACATGGGTAACTATTGAAAGTTGGAATGCAAAGTTGGAAACAACCAGGAAGGAACAGTAGTTGGAAAATATGACTTTGGCGATAGGAATGAGACTGGTGGCCAAATGAGAGAATTCTTCAGGGCTAAATTCAAAGACTCTTCCATTGTAAATACCTTATTTCAACAACACTAAAGACTACTACTTTATTGACTTCTCCAGAATACACAGAAATCAAATTGACTACATCTGTGGGAAGAAACAATTGAATAACTCAATATTAACATTTAAAACCAGGCCATGGCTGTGGAAAAAGCCATCAACTACTCACATGTTCAGATTGAAGCTGAAGAAAATGAGTTATAAAGGCAAAAAAATACTACATTAAATATACCTAACCTGAATTTCAGAAATCTCAAAAAAAGATCCAGTTTAGGTATGCCATAATTAGGAGCAAGTTTCAGAGTTTTCTCTGGTTTATTGACAACTTTCCATGTGCAGATGACAGAACTTTGTTCAAAGTGAATAAAACTTTAAGCACTTGCTGATGAAGATCAAGGAGTACAGCCTTCAGTGTGGATTACAATTCAGTGTAAAGAAGACTAAAATCCTCACAATTGAAACAATAATTAGCATCATGATAAGTGGGAAAAAATTGAAGTTGTCAAATATTGTGTCTTGCTTCAGTCCATAATCAATGGTCATGGAAGCAGCAGTCAATAAATCAAAACTGCTCTGAGTAAATCAACTGCACAAAACCTTTTTAGAATATTGAAAAGTATGTTAGATGGGGTTCTCTAGAGAAAAAAATCCAGGACACTTATGATTTTGTATATATTTATAGAGATAGATATATAGCATATGAAATATACAGCTAAAAAAAAAGAAATATACAGCTAATTGGTCTATCGACTAATAGCTCAGTGCAACTAATTTTGCAAGACAGCTACTACATTGGCAGTCCTTTACGTCTTGAGGGTCTCCGGGTGCAAATCAAGGAAATGGGCAGCTGAGTCCTTAGTAGATCAAATCAGGCAATCCAGTCACAGCAAACAGAAAAACAGGTCACCAACAGTCAGTCAGATGACAGGTCTGGCAGTCCCCAGTTCAAGTGATGCAAATTCTAGTAGTGTAGTGGAGCAGGTCTTGAAGGAACCTCAAAGTACAGTGACACAGTGCATGGGTTAGGTGTCCCACAGGTAGTGTAGCTTGCAAGTTGTGGGAGAGAATCAGGTAAGGCAGTCACACACTGGTCCAATCATCAAAGAGCAAGAAACAATAACGGTGAGTCTTGTAAAGCCATTTATCTCTCCACCCTTCAATTAATTTCACATGTGTTCTATTGGGCAGGTTGGCACAATAAGTCTACCTATCATAGAAAAGCAAGGTTGTTACTTTGAGGACTAAAGCTTGTCTGGCGAAAACCATTGTATTGTCAATTGCCTGATATGCATCTGAAAATTGGACATTAAATAAGCAAGACCAAAGAAGAAGCAATGAAATATTTGAATTCCTGTGCTAGAGAATAATACTGAAAGAACCGTGGACTCCTTAAAGGACAAACCAATCTATCCTAGAATACAGCCAGAGTGTTCCTTAAAGGCACAGATTCCAAAACTTCATCTTACACACTTCGTACATGTTATCAGGAAAGACGGGTCCCCAGAAAAGGACAACACGCCTGGACAGAGTACAGAGACCTCAAAAGAGAGAGAGAATTTCAACAAGATGGATACATCCAAGGACTACAGCAAGGGACATAAGAACAGTTGTGATGACACAGGACTGATTAACATTTTGTTCTGTTGCGCATAGAGTCACCGTGAATTAGAACCAACTCAACAACAGCAAACACATATTGGATACATTGAACATTAATGCCAGCAGATCAAGAACATCATACACAAAACAAGCAAAAGTCATCTTAAAAAGAGAAAAGAAAGACAAGATCAAAGTGAATGTCAAGATCAAAGTGAATGTCAGAAGAGACTCTGAAACTTGCTCTTAATCATAGAGTGGCTACAGCCAATGAAATAAATAAAGACATCAAAGAGCTGTACAGAAAATGTTGAAGGGCAGTTTCAGAAGATCAAACTAAATATTATAATGAATGTCCAAAGATCTAAATAGGAAACCAGAAAGGAAGAGCACATTGAGAATATCTTAAACTAAAAAAAACTAAGGGAAAAAAAATCAAGCCTTGAGAAGCAATCTTGAGAAACTCTGTAGGATAAATGTTAAACGATGCTGGAAGCATACAAAGAAGATTGAAAGAATGTAGTCATTGCACCAAAAATGAGTGGTCAACAGTCAATCATTTCAAAAGATCGCCTATCAGCAAGAATGAATGGTACCAAGAGAGGAAGTTCAAGCTGCACTGATGGCAGCTCTAGAATTCGATGAAATAACAATGAAACTGTTTCAACAAACAGATAGGAAGCACTGGAAGCAATCACTTGTCTATGCTGAGAAATATGGAAAGCAGCAAATTGACCAGCTGACTGGAAAAGATCGAGTCCTTCTGTGTCTATAAGTTTCATTGAAGCCTATGCTTCCTGAGTCATCCTGCTGATATTAAAAACACCAGCTACGTAAGCTTGCAGAATCACAGCAATATACAGGCTACTACAGTGTGACAAACTAAGAGACACGTGGCCAATAGGAAGCTTGGTAAAGTAGAGGGTCAGTGAAAAGAGACCTCACATGAGATGAATTGACAGTGATTGCAACCATGAGCTCACACACAGGAACAATTGTGAGAATGATGCTGGACTGGCCTTTGCTTTGTTCTGTTGTTTGTCCCTAGGGTTACTGTGAATTGGCTTGGACTTATTGGCAACTAATAAGAAAAACAGCATACATATGCATATACATACATTTCCATGACTTCATGTATGTATAGAAGTTCTATTTCAAGGAATTATACATGTGGGCATAGGATTAGCCTTTCTAAAATCTATAGAGCATGCAAGCATACTGTAAACTACCAGGCAGGAGTTGATACTGAGGTCCTGAGGTAAAATCTCTTCTTTCTCTAGGAAATCTCAGTTTGTATTTAAGACATCCCAATTAAGTGGATGAGTCCACCTTTTTTTTTTATGTCAAGAATCATTTTCTTTACTTAACGTCAGCTGATTATAGACGTTAAATCACATTTCACATAACTTCATAGCAATACCTAGATTGTTTTTCTTTCTTTTGGTTTTGTGGGCCTCACTGCCCTCTGGTGGTCGTGGGAGCTATCCAGTGCTGCTCCTGAGAGCTACCGCTGGATTTGAACCTCCAAGCCCACAGGCTGCAGCCCCGCACTCAACCACTTACGCCACCAGGGCTCAGCCCTAGATTAATGTTTAACAAAAAGCTCTACCCCAGTCAAAATGACAAATTAGACATGATTAACTTGTGGTCCCAACAGTTGTCTGTCAGTTTGTTATACTGTGATGACTTATGTGTTGCTGTGATGCCTGCAGCAGTATTTCGAATGTCAGTGTTGTCAGCAAAGTTAACAGGTTTCATTAGAGCTTCCAGACTAAGAACAGACTATGAAGAAAGTATCAGTTGCCCACATCAGAGGATGTGACTGCTGAAAATGTGGTGCATAGGTTCAAAATACTGTCAGATAAATGCTATCTGATATATTTCATAACTGTCACTGTGCTTGAATCCTTTGTTGCACCAATGAGACAATCCATTTTATAAGTAGGTTATGTGTTGGGCTGCTAACCACAATGTCTGCAGAGAACCATGCAGAGAACCATTCCAAAGAAAGCTGACACAGAAGAATGCTCCAATTATAGAGTAATTATAATTTATGTCACATGCAAGTAAAATTTCCTGAAGATAACACAGCAATGGTTACAGCAGTATAATGACAGGGAGCTCTCAGATGTTCAGACTAGATTCAGAAGAGAACATGGAGCAAGAGCTATAATGACTGATGTCAGATGGACCTTGGCTGAAAGCAGAGAACACAAGAAAGATGTTTACTTGTATTTTATTGACTATGCAAAGTCAAGTGACAGTGTGCATCATAACAGACTACGGACAGCCTTGAGAAGAATGGGAATTCCAGAACATTTCATTGTGTTCCTGTGGAACCTGTGAATGGATCAAGAGGCAGTTGTACGAATAGAGAGGGGCAATACTGCCTGGTTTTAAATCAGGTAAGGTGTGCCTCAAAGTTATATCGTCTCACCATATTTGTTCAACCTGTATGCTGAGCAAGTCATCAGATAACCTGGCTTATATGAAGAAAAATGTAGCATGAACATTGGAGACAGACTTCTCAACTACCTGCAATATGGAGATGACACAACTTTGTTTGTTGAAAGTGAGTAGAACTTGAACCACTGACTGATAAAGATAAAAATTACAGCCTTTGGTATGGATTACAACAATATAAAGAAGAGGAATGTCCTCACATCTGGACCAACATACCTCCATCATGATAAATGGAGAAAAGTATGAGGTGGTTAAGCATTTTGTCTTACTTGGAAGCACAATTTATGCTCATGGATGCAGAGGTTAAGAGGTCAAATGATATATGACATTAGGTAAATCTGCTGTAGAAAATTTCTTTAGAGTTTTGAAAAACAAGAATATTGCTTTTAGGACTGTAGTGTGCATGCCCCTAGCCATGGTGTTTTCATTTGCCTTATATTGAATGTTGGATGCTGAATAAGGATGACTGAAGAAGTGATGCATTACAATTGTGGGAATGGCAAAGAATAATGAAAGTACCATGGTCTGTCAAAGGACCAATCTGTGTTGGAGGAAGTAAGAGCAGAGTGTTCCTTTGAGACAAGGATGGCATCACTTTGTCTCAAGTACTGTGGAGGTGTTATGAGGAGAGATCAGTCCCTGGAAAATGACATCATGCTCGGCAAAGCAGAGGAGCAGTAAAAAAAGAGCAAGTCCCTCAATGAGATGGATTGATGCTGTGGCTGCAACAATGGGATCAAATGGAGAAACAAATGGTGATGATGCCACAGGACTGGGAAGCTGGGCATGGATTGCTGTGGGTCAGAATGACTCAATGAGTCCTAGGAACAAAAATGATTTGTGTTCCTTACAGCCGTTTCACCACTTCCTGTCAGCAGATTAATGAATACATTAAAATATTATATATCCACACAATAGAATATATTCAGTCAGGAAAAGAAATAGAGCCTCGATGTATATTACATAGATGAATCATGAAAGCATTATGCTTACTGAAATTGTTATAAAAGAACAGTTGTAAAAGAAAAAGACTATGTGATCTCACTTATATGAAACAAGGAGATATATATCACAGTACAAAAGATGAAGCCACTGCCATCAAATTACTTGACTCGTAGCCACCCTATGTGATAGGGTAGAACTGTTCCTCTGTATTGCTGAAACTATAATTCTTTATGAAGGAGAAATTCCCACCTTTCTCCTTTGCACCAGCTAGTGCTTTCAAACTATAGCTTTTGTGACTTGCATCGCAACTCCTAGTCTAATATATTATGAGGGTTTCTTTAAGGAGATATACAATTAAGCAATTATTTGTGAGTGCCATGGTTGGAATGGAGAGGCAAAGAGAAGGTTTGGTTGGTGGCCCCTGAGTATATGTTAATGGTGATGGAATAATTTGAAAAGAGATAGAATGATTGTACAACTTGAAAATTGTAATCAGTGTCAAGGAAGGAATTGTTGGATTAGCATATAGTTTATTGTGTGCATTTTAATCACACACACACGAAGTCATACATTAATTTATCAAAAAGGGACTTTCTTCTTTATTGATGCCTTAGGTCAGATGTCTCATGCTCCAGAAAGCATCTTCTGGTTCATCAACTTAAGATGAAACCCCGTTTTCTGATTGCATCTTTCTGATGGTCTGGACTCTCTTTGAGGTAGAGAGCACCCACCATTCAAATTTGTGTCACTTGTCCCTCGCACAGTGCTGACATGTAATGCTGCTGGTATTATGAGTTGCTGTCAAGCCAGCTCTGACTCAGCATATTCTAGTTCATGGGCAACGCAACTGAGTGATTTAGAAACTCAACAATACAACAAATAATAGTCCAGTGTGATACATACTATCCTTATTGCCTCATTTTATTATATCTTATTCTGCATACTTCTTGGAAACTGGTCCACCCAAGGTAAATCTTATGACATTGAAATATGATGCTTCCAGCATCACAGCAAGGTATATACCAACACACTGTAAGATGAACAGATAGATTGGGTAAAACACATAACATCAGACTCATTGCTATCCAGTTGAGTCAGACACACAGTGATTGTGTGGGACAGAGTAGAATTTCCTCCTAGGATTTCCAACGCCTTAATTTGGGGAGGGGATAATCACTGCCCTCTGGTGGTGGGAGTAGGAGGCCCAGCCTTTGCTCCTGTGGAGCCGCTGCTGGAATTGACCTTCCATCCCAGGGGGCTGCAGTCCCGTGCACAACCACCATGCCACTGGGCCTCGGTCCCAAGGCCTTAATTTTTATGGGTTCAAATTGTCAACATTCTGTTAGCCACATGCCTTGGGAATATCATAGAATGATTCAAATATTGTTTGATGGATGAATGAATGCATACTAATGCATGCATGGCATAATAGTGTCTTGATTAAATATTAAATATAAATACATTTTCTAAGGGTATTTAGATGTGTCAACCTATCAGCAAGTGTGAGCCTGGCACAGGGTATTGCCTTGTTGTACAGAAGGTCACCAGCACTAGGAACCAACTTGATGACACCTAACAACATCAACAACCACGACCGATGAGTCAAGAGTGAAAACACAAGGGATCTAGCGACCCGTCCAAGGCATACAGGTGGTACTTTTATATCTGTCCTTTTTGCTTGCAGGACCATTGGAGAAGATAAATGATCTCTGTAAAGGATTTACTTAGAGACGGTTTGGGGACTACAGTCAGAAGAAATTCATTTATAAAGTGGGGGAGCAAACGCAAGTGAGGTGAAGCCTGGGCCTGCTTTTCGGCTTCTTTGGGAGTGTCCTGCCTATGGGGTCATTCTTCAGCTGTCTCTGAGCTGTCTTGCTCTTTTAATTCTGCTTTTAGTCCAGACCATGCTCTGAGGTACATGATTAATGCCTATCCCATGCCCTTGCCCACGGTTTCTAAATGCAGCCACACTGGTGTTCACCTAACCCCGACAGAAAAAAATACAGCCCTGTCACCATCTTGTGGCAAGTTAGATCTCCCAGCATTAAATCACCATTAAGGGATTCTGTGAGTTTGAAAGGAGCTTTGGATGTTTCTCTTCTTTTCTGTTCTTTTTCTTTATCCTATTTAGAAATCAGCTAAACCTCCCTGCTATAGGCAGGATAAGTTCTGAAAGACAAATCATCTGCTATCTTTTATTCACAGGTAGATACACACTGTAATAACCGGGGAGTCAAATCTGTGCAGGAATTCATCATACACAAACCACTTAGGGCAGTGTAGCTAGCTGCCTAGGGGTGGCTGGGCTGCTGAAGAGGGTAGCGTGTGTATGAGGTCCCTTATTACTAACCAGCATCTGCATAGCTGTTTGTAAAATGCTTTCACACCAGCTGAATCAATTGCTCCTAACTGGGATCTTGTTGCAAAAAGTATTTAATATGCCCATTTTAGAGATATGGACACCAAGCCCTGGAGGAGGTTAAAGCTAGATAATTGGACTCTAGGACTAAACACCTTGGCTTTGCTATTTATTAAATAAATGAAACAAAATAAATCAAAACAAACAAACCAAGCCCATGACCATCAAGTTGATTCCAACTTACAGTGATTCTATGGGACAAGCAGAACAGGCCCAGTCGGTTTCTGAGGCTTTAACATTTTAGCATTTAACATTTTAAAAGAATAGAAAGCCCCATCTTTCTCCCGTAAAGCAGCTGATGGTTTTGAACTACTGACCTTTTGCAATCCGCAGCCCACCATATAACCACTACACTGCTAGAGCTCCTGGCTAAGTGACCTTAGAGAAATTATTTATTCCTCTACCAGTTATCTAGAGCTCACCACAAATTTGCTTAAATGATAGCTATAATATGTTAGTGGCATACCATGTTTATTTTTGCACATGCCTCTGAATTGGTTCTGCTGATGAGTTGGGGGTTAGCTGGTTGTGGCCCAGCTCATGTATGCTGCCATAATCAACTGGTGGATCAGATGGGGGATGGTTACCTTAAAGTCACTACCATGCTTCTCTTCCATGGGCATCCTGTTATACAACAAGCTGTCTCTACTGGCTTTACTATTTATTGGCCAGCAGAAAGGCTTTAAGAGAGAGAGAGAGAGGCGAGAAACGTGCAAGGGTTCTTAAGGTAAAAATTAATAAGTGGCTCATGGATGCTTCTGCAAATTATTTGGTCCACAACAAGTCATAAGACCAGTCTAGATCCAAGAGATGAGGAAACAGACTTTGTCTTTTTATGAAAAGATCTATAAATTCACCTGATAATGAGTGTGAATGCAGGAAGGCTATCAACTGGGGCAATTACTATCAATGATTTCCTAAAATTTCTGTTATTTATTTTTTGCATTTAAGAAATAGGGATTGAAATATTATCCATGTGGTGTGAGGAGTGTGAGAACAACATGAAAGAACGCATGCAAAGTGCCCAGTGCAGTGCCTGATATATAGCACGTGAAAAGAGTACTTACCATGTTCTTTCCTACGGTTAAGATTTTGAATTTGTTACTATGTGCATCAAGCTTGTTCCAACTGATGGATAGACAAGACAAAACATTGTCCAATCCAATGGGGTCCTCTGATTGCTATGTTTCAGGCCATTGGCATAGTCACTGTTTCTCAATCCATCAATAGATTAACGAGGAAAGACACCTTTAAGTGGTCTCATTATATAGAACTGTTGTCAAACCCCTATTTTGTCTTTAAAATACCTTTGTCCAGAGGGTCCAACAGCTTTTTTCCACTGCACTTCTTGGTCTAGGTTACAATTGTACTTGAACATTTATCCTGGGAGACTTATCAGGATCTTTAAGCAAGGTTGGATTGGTAACCACAAGGCTAGTAGTTCAAATCTGGGGCTGGTTGCTATTGTACAGATGTCCAAAACCTTGGAAAGTCTATATAAGATCCCTATGAGTCAGAATCAATTCAATGGCAGTGGGTTGGTTTTAGTTACTGAAATATGCCATGCTTTCAAAAGAAGTCTCATATTAGATGGCGCAAAGACTTGGGCAATATAGAGGAAAACTGTAATATTTTTAGGTCATTGACATGCTCATTTGCTTCATAAGATTCAGCAACCAGCACAACCTGCCCATGTTGTTTCCTAAATCTGGCCATCCTTGAATTCCACCACTCCAGTGAGTGACATCTGTTTCCCTCTTTGCATGTCTGTCAAAGTTCACTTATTATTTGAACTCATCTCTTTGACAAGGACCTGACCATTGAACTTTTTGCTAGTTACTCCCTTAAAGGACTTATTCTGGAGAAAATATTAGGTCATTTTGTTCTAATTGGGGATTTAAAAGAATGTAGAAGGAATGGTGGTTGTAGTGGAGTATGAGTTAAACTGATAACCGCAAAATCAGCAGCTCAAAACCACAAACTGAACTGCTGGAGAAAGATGAGACCTTCTACTCTTTTAAAGTTTCAAAAAATCTCAGAAACCACAGACAAGGTGAGAAGAGCAGGGGACTGAGTGAACAGCAATCACGACTTCTCAACCATGAGCTAGGATGAGGAGCTGATGGCTAGAGCGCACCTAAATTCCTAAAGACTTTGTGAGTTGTCCTATCAGACCGGGCTACTGATCTCCAGACTTAGTTAAGTTGTGATTTAGGGTTCGTGTTCAATGCATTCAAATTAAATTCCAGCTTATGTATATATTCCACTCCTTTCTCCAACCACAATTCAGGTATAACCACAGATATAATTAATGAATGCACTGGAGGGGATCCATAAAACAAACTACCTGCCACACATCTGGTTACTGTAGGAGGATAAGGGCAGACAAGTTCTAGTTTGTGCATTTCCCTGTTTCGTGTCATGTGATCTCTGGCCTGAAGGGTTGGCCCAATTCAGAGCACCATGTTGGATGATCACTGAATGTGTAAATCAGACGCTTTATTCATGTTTTGAATTTGAAACACACAGAGAGTAATAGAAATAAATTGAGAGAACAATAGCCAGATAAAAGTGGCCTTTTATGTGGATGTCAGTCACTACAGTAGCTAATATTTTCAACCAGCACCAAGTTACACTTTCCTATGGGGTTCAGCGTTCATTTCTTTGTGAGATCTGGCCATGTTGGTACAGAGGTGTGCCTTACTCTTCCTTTCTTTTTAGTAGTGCAGTGTTAAAATAACTCCCCTCTCACATAATAAAATTAGATGTTACACAAAATAGCTTGCACCTTTCTCTTCTCTTTCTTCTAAGAGTATTGTGGATGATTCTTAGAATTATATATAGTTTTCTCTTTTGCCTACCAGAATGAATGGTCATCTTTTTCATCTCATTTTATATTATTATAAAGCAAAACAATAGCTTATATATAAAGTTTGTTTAGTGATTATATTATGTTGACTTAAGCATTACTTTAACAATAAATATTTAAATCATCCCTTTTGTGGTGTGTGTTTGTGTATTTGGGTGTGGTTTTTACATTAAAGCACCCATTCAATATTTTTGAAGCTAAATGTATGCATATATTCACAATGTTTTGTTAGGCATAGCCTGATAGAAGGATAGCAAGAAGGGAAAGGAGACCTTTCAGATAAAGGATACGGTTAAAACAAACCACAAAATTATACATATAAAAACACAATCTAAATCAAAAATTGCCAACATTGGCTAGGTAAAAGGGAAGATTGGGAGGCTAACTAAGGTCAGATTATTGACAGACTTGAGTATTAAGTTAGGACATGGACAGTGATGAGTGTTTGATTTTGTTTTTATATGTTTTCTTTTCTTTTTGAATATTTGACAGAAGACCAAGTGTGACACATGAGGAATCTCGTGTCCTCCTCATAGCTAGTGTCAAATAAAAAAAGGAGTCATCAGAGGTAAACTTGTTCCATTTTTTACTAGCATGATCTATAATAAATAAACAAAATATCCCTTTGCCCCTTGTCTGGTCCTTTATTAGCTACATTAAACAAAAACTGCTCTTTTAAGCACATTTTACCTCTACAGAAATTGTCTTTGTGAAAAATAATAGGCTAAGTGGCTGTGACTCTGCAATGAATTAATGCCTCACTTCATATTTGTTGTCATTTTTATAAGACCATTTCCCCCACAGAATTCCAAAATAATAGGCTACAAAGCGAGGACCTCCTTCCTATTTTACAGATGAAGAAATTGGGGTTGTCATTGATTTAAATGAATAGTTTCCCACACCCAGGTCACAGATCCAGACTTTGAAAAGAAGGATACTTGGGCCAAACTCTGCATTTTCTGGGGGTGAATGAGCTTGATCTAGTTGTGGACCATCATCACATAACTCCTATGTGAGGGAGATGGAACGGGATTCACTTCTGATATGATCTCTTTTTCTTTTCCTGCACCGTGAGCTCATCTAGTTGGTTGATAACAGAGTTGGGATGGAGGATCAAGTAGACTGATTTCAAAGTCAGCATTTAGTTCAAAACACAAGTGGAAGGAATCTTAGCTCACTTTCCTTTTGGAAGAAGTCTTTTCTTTATTTTAAACCATTGTTCGGCTTTCTTAAAAAATATCATTTTATTGGGGGCTCATACAGCTCTTATCACAATCCATCCACCCATTATGTCAAGCACATGTGCACATTACTTTAATGCAGACAAGGATCACATGGAATCCATATTGTTAAAAATATGGAAGTCCTTAGGTCTCAGCCCTGATATTCTGATTTAGCAGTTTCTGGGTCAGACCTGGAAATTAGCATTTTTAGCAAACACCTCAACTGGTTATGGTAAAGGTGGTATTCTTTAAGAAACATTGCCTGCACTATTTTGAGCTTGAGCTCTTCTTTGTCTCCTTTGCAAGCATGCCTGCTCTCAGAAAAGTGACTCCAGCCCCGCCTTGTGTAACCCCTTATCAGCTCTATGTGTTTTGCAAATTGCATTTGCTCTTCATTTATGGACAAACCAGGTCAGCAGTGCTAGGCCAATAAGAGCTGGATTTTCCCTGGCCTCATGCATCAGTGACACATTTGCCAACTGCGGCCTAGTTCTGAGGTCCCTGCAATCGCAATGGTTGATGATGATGCAGGGTGCGCATGACTTGATTTGCAGAGAGCCTGCTAAGCTTTCAGGGAAGTCAATAAGAAAAATCTCATTTTGATCTGCAGATTGGGCTCATTTGATTTGGAAGTCAGTGGTGGCAAAGGAAATATGGGGCCTAGGGATGTCATCTTCAAGCCCCTCTTTGGCTGTAATCACCCCTAAGAAGCAGGCTTTCTTCCATCTGCTTCCTCCTCCCCTCCTCTGTCCACAGACTCAGTGTGTCAGCAAATGGAAGGATTTAAAAGGGAAAAAAAGGCAAAACAAAACAAAAAAAAGCAACAACCTCCCTCAGAGTCTCTGAATGATTGTCTATCTCACTCTTTCCAGATGATAAAAGGTCAAACAGCCCCAGAAACCCTTTGCCCTAATCCTTCACTGTATGGTTCCTGAGAAACCACTATTTCTTTGTGACTTCCCACATTGGGCTGTGACTCTCTGTTTGAAGAGGTCAAAAGGGAAAAAAATAGCTGCATCTTTATGTCTTGTGAAGTACTTGGATCTGAGTGTTCCATGGATTCACATACAAGTCAAAATGGTCATGATTTCCTCCTAAATACCTCTTGACCACATCCAGATCTATTTTCTTTCTGTCGCTGTCCTAATCTCTTTCCTGAATTTCTGCTTTAGCATCCTTCCTGCCTCCCCTGCCTCCCACCTTTCCCTGTTAGATCCATTTTCCATGGAGTAGCCAGTGTGATCAACATGCCCCCCCCCCAAAGCCCTTTAAGTGGGTTTTCATTCAAAAAGATGGATTGGCACAGTACCTGCAAAAATGAGCTTAGGTATAGCAAAGATTTGGGGTTTGGCCCAGGATGAGGCACTGTTCTTTCTGGTTTGCACGCAGTCTCGATGTGTTAGAACTGACTCAATCACACCTAACAACAGCAGGACAAAATCTAAACCTGCATTATCCAATGTGGCAGCCGTTAGACACATGTGCTGGCTGTTGAGCATTTGAAATGTGGTGAGTTCAAACTGAAGAGTATTGTAAATGTAAACGAAGCACCCGGCTTCAAAGACTTACTACCAAAATAAGAGAGCAAAATGTTTTGCATGTAATTTTTACATGAATTACATGTTGACATAATACTTTATATATACTTGTTTGACTATTATATATTATGAAAATTTATTCCTGTTTCTTTTTAACTTTTTAAGATGTGGTGACTGAAATATTTAAGATTACGTATGTGGCTGACTGCCTTATATATCTTTTAGGCAGTGCTGGTCTAAGCACTCACCTGGCTTGCTCTCGACCCTTCTTGCACCCTCGGTTTTGGTGCTGTGCACCTGATTTATCCCTCACCCTCCTGCTTCTGTTCTGATGATTGTCTGATGCACCTTCCCATCACCATTCCTCAGTCACTCAATAAGTCGTCTTCATCTTTCAGTGTATGCATGAGCTCTGCATTCACTCTAAGCGTTCTTCATTGACTCCTTGAATATGACTTAGCTTCTCTTACTGTGATTTTCATAATCTTTCTACTTCCTCCTTTGTAATACCTTTTAAAATTTTTAAATTACTTCTATCTCGCTAATGAATGGTGAGCTATATTGACTTAGTGACTTAGCAAATGTTTTGTGAGTGCATTGAAACCTCTTATTAAACAGAGAAGGAAATAAAAACCCAAAGTGAGGGGACTTCTTATTCAAGGTCACACATTGAGCTCGTGATGATCATGACTCAGGCCAGTGTCATCCAGCAGGGACACTCATTTCTCTTTAGAAATAAATGGCATTGAGGGTTTTTTAATGCCCTGGACAAGATTCTGTGCTGGTTGGTTTGGTGCTGGCTAATGGAAAGAAGAAAGCAGTAACCACTCTGATTCAGAAGCAAGTGTGATGCCAAACCAGTCATGACTAGATTGAAGACATCTTTCCTCAGGAGATTTGACTCAATAACCTAATTTCTGGAACTGCCTGGTGTGGGGAGAGTATGAGTAGGGAAAAGAAGTAACAAAACCAATTGAATTGCCTGGCTATGAAAAGATACAGCATCTGGGGGTGTTAAAGTCTTGCAGATAAATAAGTGGTCATCTAACTGGGAAGTCACAAAGCCCACATGGAAGAAGCATACCAGCCCGTGTGATCACAAGATATCAATGGGAACATCTATCAGGCATCAGAAGACCCAAAGCAAGTAATCATTTAGATGTGAACTAGGGGGACCAGAGTGGAGACCCAAACCCCATCTGTAGACAACTAGACATCCCCTTAGAAAAGGGTCACAAGGAATGGAGAAGCCAGCCAGGGTACAATATAGCACCTAGGAAACACACAACATTCCTCACAACATTCCTCTAGTTCTGTAATATTGCCCCCTGCCACTATCATAACCCCAATTTACCTTACAAATCTGTCTAGGACCGAGCACGTACACTGGTACAGATAAGAGCTTTTGACACACAGAATCCAGGACATATAAACCCCATATATAATGAAAGCAGTAATACCATGAGAGCAGGGGACAGGTGGTAGGGGGAGAGAGAACTGATTCCAATGATTGAAGTATAACTGCCCCCCCCAAGGTATTGAACAACAGAAATATGGGTGAAGGGAGACTGTGGATGGTATAAGATATGAAAATTATAATATTAATATATAATATATTTAGGATTCATTAGGGTGGGAGGGTGGGGAATGGTGGGAAAAAACGAGGATCCGATACCAAGGATTCAAGTGGAAAAAAAATGTTTTGAAAAGGATGATGGCATGAAGTCTCTGGGGAATGTCAAAAATTGACCTTGGGGCCAGGACGTGGTAAAACTTCAGACTGGACAGGAAAGCACTCCTAAAGATCAACAAACAGACCTGGAGTTATTTATAGGCTTTTCTTTTTTGTTGCTGCTGTTGTTGTTTTTCTCTTGCTGATTGGTTTTGCTGTCTTGTTTTTGTGCTTATTATTGCTTCTTCGTGTCTATCAAGATAAGATAGGTGGGATAAACAATCTGGAGGAGGAAACAATGGGACCGATGTATCCAGAGGGACATGGGAAAGGCAGAGGTGGGAGAAAGGAATTGGTGTTCACCAACCCAGGGAGAAGGGAACAAAAGTGATATAAAATGGAAGAGAAGGAGGACGTAGGATGCCAGGGAGGGTTAGATGAAGAACAATGTAACAAAGAGGATTGCTGAAACACCAATTAGGGCCAAATGTAATAGGAGGAGATGATGAAATTTAAAGGAAATAGAGGAAATAGCTAGGAGGCAATTGGGCGTTTATAGAGGTCTAAATACAGGCATGTACATATGTAAATATATTTATATATAATGATAGGGAAATTGAACTATGCATATACATTCACATGTTAAGTAATAAGGAAGCAGATGGGCATAAATACTCTGCTCAATGCTCCCTCAACAAAAAACACTTTGTTCTAATAACCTGGCATTCTGTAATGTTCACCTTCCCAACTCAATCACTAAAGACAAAAAGGGTGTTTAAGCAAATGTGGTGAAGAAAACTGATGGTTCCTGACTATAAAAAGCTATAGCATCTGAACTCTTAAAGGCATGAAGGTAAACAATTGTCCATCTAGCTCAGAAGCAACAAAGTCCACATGGAAGAAACACACCAGCTTGTGTGATAATGAGGTGTTGATGGGATCAGGTATCAGACATTTAAGACCCAGTACAAAAAGTCATATCAATGTGAATGACAGGGAGGGTGAAGTGGAGACCCAAAGCCCATCTGTAGACACCTGGACATCCCCTTACAGAAGGATCACAAGGAAGAGATGAGACAATCAGGGGGAAGTATAGGACCGATGAAACATACAACTTTCCTCTATTTCTTTAATGCTTCACTATCATGACCCCAATTTTACCTTACAAATCTGGCTCCATGAGAGCATATACAGATAAGAGTTGATAACAGAGGGAATCCAGGACAGATAAACCCCTCAGAACTAATAATGAGAAGTAGTGATAATAGGGAGGTAAGGATAAAGTGAGATCAAAAAGGGGGAATTAATCACAATTAGCTATACGTAACCCCCTCCCTGGGGGATGGACAACAGAAAAATGGGTGAAGGGAGACATCATACATTGTGAGACATAAAATAATAATAATAGCTTATAAATTATCAAGGGTTCATGAAGGATGAAGGGAAATTTTCTTAAATGTGGAGCCATATCAAGGATTCAAGTAGAAAGAAAATTTTCTGAAAATGATGGCAACATATGCACAGATGTGCTTGACACAATGGATGTATGTATAAGAGCTGTAAAAGCCCCCAATAAAATGACTAAAAAAATAAAGAAATAACAAAACCATAATGCCTGTGCTATGGATAAGCTGCAGAGGAATTGTCCACTTGGTTTTTTTTTTTTTTTAATAAAAAGATCCTTTCTTAAGACACGAGCCCACTACTTGTGTTTCTGATTTTTAGACATGAAGCCTTCAGGGTTCTGGAATCATCGTTGGTTGCATTTGCAACTAGGGAAATGTCTTCTTGAGGTCTCAGCAACACATAGCTTATCACTTTTACAAAAAATTATGTCATAATGTACTTCACAGGTCCTTTTGGGAAAAGTAACCTAACACTAAATCTGTATGTTTTCTGGAAATCTACTGTAATTGAATCTATTTTTTCTAGCTAGATCTGTACAACATAGTAAAGTTAGCAAACAAACAAGCAATTAGAAAGTACTAAGAGTAATTTTCCCCATAGTTCCACCACTAAAGTGAATTCCACTATTTATAAAACCTGTAAGTCTTTTTCAATATTTTTTCATATTTATTAAGTTACTTAGTTTTATAATTGCAAGGTATTTTAGATTTTTTTCTCATATGTATATATATATATATATATATATATATCATGAACAGTCATTATGTCAATTTCCTATGTCAATAAGTGCTATTTATTTACTATGATTTCTATTGCCTCATCAGTAGTCCAATATATTTAAACCATCCCAACAATCCTCTATTGTTGAACTTTTATGTTATTTCTAATTTTCAGTATTATTCACTCTATAAGAAACTTCTTTATGCATATATCTCTATTTCCAAAGGATAATTTGTAAAAATAAAATTGTAAAAAATATTGAACATTTTATTTTATTTTTTATTTTATTTTGGGGGAGGGTCATCACTTCTCTGTGATGGTGGAAGTAGGAGACTCAGC
Source organism: Nesogale talazaci (assembly GCA_004026705.1). Classification (NCBI taxonomy): domain Eukaryota; kingdom Metazoa; phylum Chordata; class Mammalia; order Afrosoricida; family Tenrecidae; genus Nesogale; species Nesogale talazaci. Next base: position 35,321 of record PVJH01004220.1, read on the forward strand.
CTTGTGCCTAGAGAGCTGCTGCTGGATTTGAACCTCCAACCCTGTGGGCCACAGTCCCGTGCACAACCACTATGTCACCATGGCTCAGCACCATAAATATTGAACATTTTAAAAGAATTTTGCCATCTATCTTTAATTAGCTTTTTAAAACAGTTTTAGTGCAGTCTGATTCCCAAAATTTCCAAGAGTTCACTGGTTTTTGGAATTTATACCACCTACTATCATGGAATTTATTTCCCATTAGGTTGGTTATAAAAAGGATGTGAAAAAAAATATCTGAATAGAAAATTCAATCCTAGGCTTAATTTTTTTCTGTTTATCTCATTAGGTCTACTTTAGATTTTTATTTCATTTATTAATCACTTTATTGGGTAACTCTTACAAATATTATAACAATCCATCATTCAACTATATTAAGCACACTTGTACATTTAATTTTTTAAAGTGGCATTTCCCTGAATGTCCCGTGAGAAAAAAAAATTCATAGTCAGGTAATCAGGTCAAAGTTGCATCTTTCATATGTTTGAAAATTTTGAAAAGTCCTCAATAGTAGATTTGAACTGATTCTACTGTCAATATATTTTTCCCAGTTATTTGGCTACCAGTCTTAAAAACACACAAACATCAACAAGAAGCCTAGCAGTATCCTATATTATATACTTAGAGAAACACAGCTGCAGAGGAAAGTCAAGGTAGTGCATTATGAGAGCTGTATGAGATTTTTTTTAATTCCTATGTAGTTGACCACAAGAGATAGCATATGTCAGCTTGACTATCTGTGTTCATAAACACATGACAAAGCTGAAAGGTTCTCGGATACCAGGCATTATGGAGCTTTCCAGTAAAGCAATACCATTATCTGATGAGCAAAGACTAGAAATAAGGCTTTACTTCAAAACCCTGTTCTCTTCTCTCATAAAAAGAAATGTGCTTATGACTTTGTGATTCCAAATATGTGGTTCATCTATGGCATGTCTTCATATATTTGAGAGAAAAATCATTATTGTCACTTGTGCAACTTCTTTCCTAAATTATTTAAAACATAAATAGATATTAAATTCTAAAGTTAATGAATGAAAGATTACTATAATCTAAGAGACGTATCTAAAATTAATCTAAAAGATTGTCTACATATTGAAAACCTCTCATAAGTCAAGGTTTCAAAGACTAAATTAGTCAATTCAAAAAAATAAGCAAATTATGTGGTACCACTCTATCTGTGTTTTTCAAATATCAAAATTTCTTTTTTCTTCCATATTATTTATTTAGTTTTTTTAATGAATTTGTATTTCCTTATGAATCTCTTTTGGTTTCTCTTCCCTTCACTTCCAAGGCAACTTTTATTTATGAAGTCAGGCATTAGTTGGTTTTGATTCTCTGACTACAGTTAGCCAAACTTGCTCTCTAAAACAAAGCTGATTGCATTTTTCACTTCCTGGGTGATTGTATTGGTTTGTTTAGGCTTAATCTTACTGCATTAACCCAGGCAATAATTGAGCAAAACTCTTATTTGCATTCTGCCTCTTTTTCCTGAGATAGTCCCAACTGTAAGTCATGTGTCACAAATATTGGGATCAGATTCATCATCTTGAATTTCACAAGACTAGCATTAAAATAAAAATGATGAATCAGTCTTTGCAAGAACAACAAAAATGTCTATGTAGAGACAATTGACTAAGGTTCTTAATAAACTTTATAAGAACGGCACGCTCAGTGATTTTACCCTTGGAAAATTATTCTTCGGAGGAGGGGGAAAAAAAAGGAAAAACATCACCCAAGCAAGCCAGGCTTCTAAATTATTGACACATTAAATTTTAAAATGTTAATTAACAAAGGTCCTTTTCTGAGAGAAGTTTACCATTAGTTACCAACCTTGCTGAATCTAGATTCCTTCACATCTTTTTCTAAGACCCGAGTTGATCCAAGCATCACCCGAGTGGCCCCGGGATTTATTAACTGGGGAGCTTCCTAAGCACTGGAGAGAAAAAGGCTCAGCTCTGCCCTCCTCACGTCTTGGATCACCTTGGTTCATACATCATCTCACTTTGCACACAGGAGAACACTGCTCTCACACAAATATGGACATTTGCAATTATGATAAACCCATGTCTACTTATTGTTCATTGCTTTCCTTCCCATTATTCTTAGTTATCTTCCAACCATCTTCAATTCTGGGCAACCCTATTGATACTGAAACAATGCCTGGTCTTGCACCATCCTCAGGATTGCTGGTTTCCCCAAGTCCACCGCTGTGGCCTCTGGGTAACTGAAGTGTCTTCCAATTTAGTGAATTCATTTTCTAGCACTATGTCTGATAATAGTTTCTTGTGACTTGGGGTTTTCATTGACTAATTTTCTGTCTTAGCTTGGAAAGTCCACTAAAATCTCTACATCATGGGTGACCCTGGAAGTAGTCAAAATATGAATAGAATAGCTTCCAGCATCTCAGCAGCATGTAAACCATTGCAGTACCAGATATCAGTAGTTAGGTGCTAATGCATTTGCTATCCATCCACAATAACATGTGTTGGTGTTGCAATAGTGACAATCAGTGTGATGGCCACTGATACTAGTGAAGATATGTAGACTTATTATATGTCCACACATAAAACATATGAGCAATGTATTTCGTACTTACAGATATTTTCAAGCATTAGAACCCTCACAGACATTCACAAGCAGGTTATTATTACCCTGGCTTTACAGATAAGGAACCTATCATTAAATCTGCAACGAATCTAACAACCACAATACAGGGAGAATCAGAGTAGTACTAGTCAATTGCTGCCTTGCTAGAAAAGTGCAAGTGGTAGTTATATAAGCTGTGATCAATTTAAGACTAAGAATGAAGGGATGGAGGTTAGTCTTCCAATCAGATCAAATTTGATGGAGACCCTAAGAAACTAAATAGCTCAGTGACGGTGGGGCAAACCCTCACTTCCTGCACTTGAGATATTACTGAGGATGAGCCTGAAGGAGCTATGCTGATCCAACCAGAGCCTTAAACCTGGAGGAGTCTCAAGGATATCTATGCCAGCACTGGCCAGCCATTGGATCCACTGGCTCCACCCTCTGGGTTGTGATCTTTCTGCATTTGGCATCATTGCATGGTTGTGTGAGTCTAAAGAGGAATTTATGGACTAGTATCAACATCTAGGGTAATATTAGACTGGGCTAGGCTAGGACATTTTTTCAATATACAATTGCTCTTTCATATAAAACTGTTTTACACAATATGGATGTACATGAATTCATTTTTCTCGTCTATCCAGACTAACACACCCACTATGTTCTGCTATACTGTGTTCATCACCACCACACCAGATCATACCCACAAACCCAGCTATCCACTTGATGATACAAAAGGCCTCCAAGAAAGACTGACTAGTGAGTAAAATTAACCATTTCTAGTATTAAAACACAACTCCAAGATAAGTGATAGCTAATAATGTAATTGCAAAGAGTCCTGTGCAGCAATGAATGACTATGTGTTTGTGTTAATCTGGGTAGACTAGAGAAAAAAATTCATAAACACGCATATGCATATAAGGGAGAGGTTTGTATACTAGAGGAAAGGAACATTGTGAAATCATACCAACCCATTGCAGTCCAAGTCCCTAAGTCTGATATTAGCCCAAATATCTGATACCAATCCGTAAGTCCTCTTCAGATTCTGGAACCACAGGAAAGAATGCCAGGACAATCACAGAGGCCAGTGGATGCAGAGTCATCTGTAGTCCTTGGTGGTCGAAGCATCTCAGCACTGACAGGGGCTTCTGGGGCTTCTCAAGTATCTCAGCACTGGCAGAGTCTCCGTGTGGCGTTTCTGGCTTTAGAAGTCTGGTTCCATCAGGGTAAGCCCATGTGGCTTTTCCTCCTGGATGTCTCACAGGAAGTCTGCCTTGTGTCTTGTCAGCTACAATGTCTCCCAAGAACTCAGCAGTAAGTCCCTCACACTCATGGTGGAAATTTCATGATATTTCCCAGAATTCTCAGGAGAGAGCCGTGCCCACACAGAGATCTCATTGGCTATCTCCAGATTGACAGGTTAGACTCCATTCCTATACTCCCAAACATGAAATTGACACGAGTACATAACTGCCACAGTGTTCTATGCTAACTGTAAGGAATTCAGTTTGAATCCACAAGCAGTTCCATGTGAGAAAAGACCTGGTGACTTCTTTCCGTAATGTATAGCCTATCAAACCTTACCATCTATTCTTCTCTGTCACATAGGGAGTCTATGAGTCTGAATCCACTCAAAGCACACATTAACTGTAGTTCACCACTCTTAAGTGAACCCATATATCTCCTGATTCTATGATCCTAGATTGTACCTGCTACTGGGTATGGAGGAATTTCACAACTAGGCTAGTATCAGCAGAATTGCTAATTCAGCTACAAAGGATAATTAGAGAATTAGAGTCAGGAATTGTAAAGTAGCATGCATCAAAGAGTTTTTAAAAAACAAAATGTTTAAATAGGTTCAAGCAGAATATAAGGATATTAGAACTTAAGGGAAATTAAATCTCACCTACTTCAACTTCCTTGTTTCATGGTAAAGAATGGAAGACATTTGCCTAAGATTATACTTCGATAATAATAAATCATAAGAACAGTTATGTTTCCTTTAATACTTATCATTTGCTAGGTATGGTTGATCTAAATAAAAATAGAGATCGGGAAACAAGACACAATTACTTGAGATCCCATGAAGAAGCCTTGGTGGAACCTCGGTTAAGAACTTTCTTGGAACCAAAAAAATTATGGTTCAAATATTTCTTCAAGGGAGAAAGGTATGGAAATTTGCTTCCATAAAGATTTCAGAATTGGGAACCCTAGAGGGTAGTTCTACATTGTCTTATAGGATGTCTATGAGTCAAAATTGATTAGAGAGGAATCAATTTGGTTTCTGATCACTTGCGAGCACAAGATGGAGCCTGGGTGTAACCCAAATGTCCTTTTATACTCCTGAGACAGCAAGACTATTCTCAAAGCAAAGCCCCAGATGTGAGGAGAGCAGCACTATCCTCTATTGCCAGTGACACTTCACAGCTCCGTTCTTTTTCCCAAAAGCTCCAGCAAAACATTAGAAAGAAAACAAAACAATTTGAGGACTAGTCTATAAAATATCTTATTAGAACTCCTTGAATAAACAAAGATCATTTCACAGTCTGAGAATTTGTGCAATCCAGAGAGTCTGACATGAAGGCAGTTTACAGTGAAATATGAAAAGGTGTCTTGGATGGGTCTTTGGATCAGAAAGAGACCTGGAACAACTGATGAAATCTTAATGACACTTGGAGTACAGTTAAAAGCAATGTGTCACTGTTGCTTCTGACAAATCTATAGCTGCTAGTACTATAGTCATATACAGTGCATGGAGTCCCTGAGGGGTAACAAAAGAAAAGCACACTCAGTCCACATACTCAACTGCTAACCAAAGCATTGGTAACATGAGTCCACCTAGAGGGATCTCAGAAGGAAGAATTGGTGATGTGCTGATGAAAGCCCAGTTGTGTAAAGCTCTTTGGAGCCTCGTGTATTCTGAGTGTGTGGGGTTTTGATGAGTCAGAATGAGCTGGAAGGCACCTGGTGATGGTGAGGAAATAGAAGATGGAAACTATAGGATAGTCCAGGATACTACTTTTGTGACATTCCTATAAATTTAAAACTATTCTACTGTTTAAGAAGCCCACCCCCCTTTATTTGAAGGCAGATCTCAAGTGTTTTCTCTCTGTAGGGTCACGGACAGATTTGTATGAATGTGGCTAAAGGGCTAGTTCAGCAGAATGCTGTGAAGAGAGTGACTTTGTGAAGGACATTTGAGTCTGAGCATAGCAGGTGGACAGTTAGTCATATGATTGTTGGGGGCCTATGGCTATTGGAGTTTATAGAAAGGTTGACAGGAATGCGAAGCTGTAGATTCCTTTTCATTGACAGATATTTACTCAACATCCACTCCATGTCACCCCCTACACAAGTACTGCCTGAGAATGTAAGGCATAACTGGTTGCTGTCTTCTCTCAAGGAATTTAGCCTTCACTGAGGATGTGGATGGACGTAGGCATGCACTAGGTCAAGCTACCATAGTGAGATCTTAATTCAAACATTTCTTGGTTTTCTTTTGTTTTCAAAATGCCTTTCTTTTTGAGGGCAGATGGGGAGAGAGCAAACCTTTTAGTTTGACTCCTGATTGAATAAAAAGATTTGTTCTTTTATTGGATAACTCTTTAAAAAGCAGGACAATGAGATCCATCGAAAAACCCTTGTACTCAGTCGTTTCTTCTTCAGAATCCCTCTTAATCAGAATTATGATTCTTAAAACTTTTGGTCTGAACTTGCTCCCATAGTAGAACAACCTGGACCAAGTAAAAAGAATCAATGTCCAGGACCAGCCCCCACAGACACTAATTTAACTGGCCTTGAGTGGGGCCAGGGGATTGGCATTATATTTTAAATCTCCCTGGGTGATTCATATCTGCAGCCTAGAATGAAATACCACTGGGCAGGCACTTTGCCCAGAATGAGAGTTATTGACTGCATTAGGATGGGGAAGAGCAGTCAGAGGCCCTGGGTGATACTGTCCTTTGGAAGAGGGGCTCTTACTGCCCCAAGTCTGCACATTCTGTTTGTTCCAGGAAACATCTAGGAAAGAGGACACAAGGGGCTGAGTTAGCATACTTAGAGGCTGCCAATCTCACCTTTCTTAATCAAGAGGGCTTTTCAGAACAGCATTTGGGGATCAATTTGGCTCTAATTATCAGCACATTCTCTGCTCAGCAAATTGCTGGCTCCCTTTGCTTTTGCTCCCTTGAATATTTAGGAATACTTGCTTAGAGTCAGCCCCATGCCTAAATGGACATTTGTCAGTTGTGTACCCAAAAGGTGTGTGAACAACCAGCCTTGTCAGCTAAAAAGGAGGCTGACTCCCTGTGTTTAAAATGGATATTGACTGGAAAAGATGGGGGGAGGAGGGAGGAGGGAAAATCAAACTTGAAAAAAATGGCTGACTCAGGCTAACCTCAATGCATATGGTGTGAAATAACATCATTAAGAGAGTTTGGCCAGGGGTTGAAATTATGCAAGCGACTCTTTCAGCAAAACCTCAGATGTTTGGGAAATTGCTCTGAAAACGTCTGTGTTAGAAGGTTAAGAAGAACTGGAAGGTGATCTGAGAAGGTATCTGCAAAACTTTAAAGGAGTTGAAATAGAGAATGAAAAGACAGCTACAAAGAAACAGAAGTTCCTCTTTTTTTTTTTTTTTAACTTAAATGGCTGATTGCCTCTAAGCTTTTGAGTTCAACACATGTGATTTCATCCTCTTGGTTAACCACTTTGTGAAGCTTCCGTAAGTTACTTATTTTTTCTGAGTTTCTGTTCGTGTCATTTGCAAAATAGGATACTTCTGCTAATATTCTCTACATAATGTCCTAACTCCCTTAGTCAGACCATGCAGTCAAACTGGACTGTCCTATGTATCTTGAACACCTTTTCAGCTTCCGTTCATGGCTGCAAATTTTACTGTCCTGTATTCCCTAGGATCTGCAAGAAGTGCAGTCATACCTTTTAAGAACACAGGCTTAGGGTTCAATTTACCTTTTGGCCTCTTAAAAGATGTGTGTTCTTGGGCAAGTCACTTAACCTCTCTTTTCCCTGTGAATAAAGTCAAGAGAATGGCAACCACTATGGTAATAGTAATTGCTTGCTTATGGGGTTGCTCGGAGGAGTTAAATGAGGTAATTCATGTGTTTCCTCAGCATAGTGGCCCACATGCAGGTGGCACCTCTTAAGTGTTAGCTTTTATTATTGCTGCTATTTTTTAATCACTATTATTTATTACTGTTGCCTTTTAAAACAAACTTGCCATTAAATATAACTTCCCTCAAGAAATCTACTGATAGCTTCTGCCCAGGGAAGTAATTTCTCCTTCAATTTATGCTTCTCTGACTTTCAGCAGATATTTCATGCACTTACCCTTTAGTATTTTAAGATATAAATGATTTGAATGTAAAGTATTATGTTGGCCCCATTTCTGTTCATGATAGCACTCATCACAACCGAGTGAGTAATGACCAGATACATACCTGTGGGATTTAAATAATTTGTAATATTAATCCATGACTCATCTTTAAGTTTGTTTTAACTGTGATGGCTTTCATATTATGGTGGTAATATGAAGTGGTTGTATTATCAATATTTCAAATACCAGCAAATTTACCTATTGTGGGTAGGTTTCAGTGGAGCTTCTAGATTAAGACAGACTAGGAAGAAATAACTGGTGACCCACTAAAAGAGGTGGGGTTGAGTGGAGTATTTTCTTGAAACACTATGGATAGCAATAGAACATGGTCTGAAAGACTACCAGAGGATGAGTCCCTCAGGTGGGGAGGTTCTCAGAATACTAGCAGAGAAGAGCTGTCTCCCTAAAGTAGAGACATCTCAATGATGTCAATGGAATAAAGTTGGGTGGTGGCATAATTTTGCTGATGTGACATGTCACTTGGAGAAACAACTGGAAGCATCCATTAGTAATTAGAATTTGAAATGCTTGAACTGTGGATCAGAGAATGTCGGAAAACAAAAAATGAAGGAATGCTGGCATGGTGCTCTTTCAGGCTTTATGAGCTGAAGTAAGACGTATGAACAAAGCCACTGAGCAATAGAATCAAGCTTAGCAATAATTGTGAAGATGGTGCAAGACGGGTTGTGTTAGTCCAGGTAGACTAGAAAAACAAATTCATGGAGACACTCATATGTATATAAGACAGATTTTTATAGAAAAGGCAATTGTACATTAAGAAAGCATTCCAACCCAGCCCAGTCCAAGCCCACAAGTCTGATATTAGCCCATATGTCTGATACCAGTCTATAAAATCTTCTTCAGACTCACGAAATTCATGCAATGATGCTGAATGCAAGACGCTCACCAGCCAGGTGGGTAGAATGCCTTTGGATACAATGGCATTGTAAACATCTCAGTGCTGGAAGGGGTCTCCAAGCACTTCTTCTGGCTTCAGAGGTCTGGCTGCATTATGTGGCTTATCTAGCTCAGGGGACTAGGAAACTCCTTGTGGCTTCTCCTCGGGGATGTCTCACGGGAAGTCAGCTTTGTCACTAGAAGTGTTATCAATAAGCGAGTGTTATCAATAGAACGTCTCCAAGAAGTGAACCAAGAGAGCTAGGGTCTCGGTCTCCAAGAAGGACAGACCAGATTTCCCAGGAGGCCACGCCCACCCAGAGCTCTCATTGGCTATCTCCAGATTGATAGGCTAGACTCCACCCCTACACTTTTAATCCTCAAACTGACACCAGATTAGGTGACAGCCACACTGGGTTGTGTTTTGTTATATTGTATGGAGTGTTGCTATGAGTTACGACTGACTAGATAACACCAATCAGCAAGAAGAGTTAGCCGAAATGAACTGGAATCAATCATCTTGAATCAGGCAATCATATAGTCCTATATGGTGGAAATGACAATTTGAAGAGGAAAGGCATCACATTTAGTGCTAAAAAATAAAACACAATTGCTGAGCCTGGTGGCGTAAGTGGTTGAGTGCAGGACTGTGGCCTGCGGTCTTGGCGGTTCAAATCCAGCGGCAGCTCTCAGTAGCAGCGCTGGGTAACTCCCACGACCACCTGAGGGCAGTGATAGCCACCACCCCAAAAAAGAAAGCCTCATCTTTGGGGCTGAACCCCAGTAGTGTAATGGTTGAGTGCCGGACTGCGGCCCACTGGCTCAGCAGTTCAAATCTAGCAGCAGCAAGGCTGGACCTGTCACTCCTACCAAAGGGCAGTGATGCCTAATATAAATAAATAAATAAATAAATAAATAAATAAATAAATAAATAAATAAATAAAGATCTAGTTCAATGTAATAATGCTGTCAGTGATAAAATAATATTTGCATGCCTATAAAAAAGATCAGGTGGGCTGAACCCCGGTGGTACAGTGGTTAAGTGCGCGACTGAGCCCACAAGTTTAGCGGTTCAAATCCAGTGACAGCTTTCCAGGAGCAAGACTGGGTAGCTCCCATGACCACCAGAGGGCAGTGATGCCAAAAAAAAAAAAGATCTGGTGATAAACTATTCTTCAACTATATCCACGAAGCCCTCATGCCAAAATTTAAGCAATTAAAATGTTTACCAACATCAGCAGCTTGAAACTGATCAAATTTCAAGGATTGGAAACTACTGGAAATTGCAACGTGAAAGATTGAAACATAAAGAAAAGATTAGTAGTTGTAAAATATGGCATGGGTAGAAATTAGGCTGGAGATGACATGATAGAATTTCACAAGACTAATAACTTCTCATTGCAAATAAGTTTGCTCAACAACATAAATTGTGATTATGCATATGAACCTCACCAGAAAGAATGAAGAGGGATTGAAATGATTATATGTCTGGAAAGAGTTGGTAAAGAATCTTAATATCATCAATAAGGACAAGAATAGGAAACAGTTGTGGATAGGCCATTAATTGGTGATACGCCAGTCCAAGATATAAAAATAAGCCACACTCACTGCCATCAAGTTGATTTTACTCATGATGACCCTATGAGATGATATAGAACAAGATTGCAACTCATAATGGGAGTGGAAGCCTCATTTTTCCTCCATCGAGCAACTGGTGGTTTCCATGACTAGCAGCCCGATACATAATCATGCGTTCTTAGGGCTCCTACTCCAAGAAATGGCTAAAGAAAGTTATGATAAATCCATGTAAGTCAAAGTCTCACCTTGAATATGCTCCTCCTGAATTTAAAGGTCATCTCAACAATAGATGTGACATACTAAACATTAATAACTAAAGAACAGAAGAGCTGTGGGATGACATCAATGTTATCATATATGAAGAAACAAAAATATCAGTAAAAGGACAAGAAAGAAAAAAGCAAACCAAAATGGATGTTAGAAGAGACACTCAACCTTGCTCTTGAACAGACTATGGTATTCTAAAGCAAAAGGATGGAATGATTAAATAAGAGGTGAATAGAAGATGGCAAAGAATGGCTCAAGAAGACCAAATAAATAATTAATATCATATGTACAAAGACATATAGCTAAAACTAAAAATGGAAGAACTTTCTTGGCATTTCCAAACTTAAAAAAAAACTAAAGAAAAAATCATGTCTGAAGTTGCATTCATTTTATAGATAAAATATTGAATGATGGAGAGAGCATCAAAAGAAAATGGTAGGAATGCAGACTGTCTACCAAAGAGTTGACATTCAGCTATTTTAGGAAGGAGTTTATATTTGAGAATTTCTAAGGAGGAAGATTAAGCTATACTGATGCATGGGCAAACGAACCAACAAACCAACGCCCCAAGAACTGAGAGATTAGCAATTGAAATGCTTCAACAAATGGATGCAATGCTGAAGTGTTCATTTTCTACACCAAGACATTTGGAAGATAGCTATCTTGCCCACAGAATGGAAAAGCTCGCTATACTTATGTATTCCAGCAGAATGTATAAATTATCAATCTTATCATTCATATTATATTCAAGTAAAATTTTGTGGAAGATAATTAAAATATGATTTACATAGTATATTGACAGAGAACTGCCTTAAATCCAAACCAGAATTATAAAGGAAGTAAGATATCATTGCTGATGTAAGATGTGTCTTCACTGAATGCAGAGATAATAAAAAGATGCTTGCCTGTGATTTATGAACTAGGCAAAGACACTCAATTGTCTAGATAGTATTGTCTAAAATAAAAACATATTCAGGAAAGCTTCAAAAATATTGTAGAAAGTGGAATTGAAAGATAATGGATTTTCTTCCTGAACTTTCGCAAATCACCTTGTAATTTTGCGATGGCTCAGAATTGACTTGGTGGCACTTAACAGCAACAGATTTATAATAATATTTACTATTTCGTTAATTTTTTTAGGGCTGCTGTAGCAAATAAAGGGCTGTGGTGGTGTGATGTTTGAAGTGCCCAGTTGCTAACCAGAAGTTCAATGGTTGAAAGCCATGCTTCTCTGTAGAAGAAAGATGTGGCAATACTTTTTCCATAAAGATTACCCATTTCTTCTGACTCAAAGTGACCCTAAGTTATAGATTGGAACTGATCTCTAGGGTTTCTGAGACTGTAAATCACATTGCAAACAGGCAGACTCAGATTTCTTCTGAGGGAGGAGGGACTGGAAGGTTTGAATTTGCAATCTTGCAGTAAGCAGCCCAAGGCCTCTTAATCCATTGTACCGCCAGAGCTCCTTCTTTGAATGTAGCACATTTGAAATCTCTGTGGGGCAATTCCACAGCCAATGGCTACTTGCAATTCCCCCAACCTTGTATTATGCGGTCATGTGCTAGAGTCATAACCAAATCCATTGCCAACAACTTGATTCTGACTCACAGTGGTTCTGTAAGGCAGAATAGAATAACTGTGGGGTGATTGGAATTTTTAAGAATCCAGTGATCATAGACAAAAAGGCCTAGCAATCTACTTGCCAAAAACATTATAGCCAATAAAACATGGTTGACCCATGTTTAAAATTTTTCAAGAGCAGCAGTCTTTTCTATTAGTTTTGTATGGCTTAACAAAAGAAATATATCTTTGCACAATTCTGGAAGCTGGAATTCTGAATCCTGGGTGTCATTAGGGCCATGCCATCTCCTAAGACTATATCACATTGGCTCTTTCAACATCTGTTGGGTTTCTAGTAGCATAAGCCTGATTTCTGCTCCTGCTTTTCCATGGCCTTCCCTTCTCTCTGAACTCTCTTGTTCTGGTTTTCAGACCAGATTATCAGTCTCATATTCAAGTATGCATACACATTGTTTAATTTCATTGACTACAGTCCCTTCAATATAACATCTCATGCAACTTCGTCCCCATTTTCCTTTTTCTATTCCTCCTTTGGAGAAATGTTCCCCTTTTGATTTCAACTGGATTCTTATTCTTAGGAATGCCTGAATTCATACCTTCTTACTGTTGGAGAAGGGAAGGAGTGAGTTCAGTTCCAGGTTTGAAAGAGGATAAATTGCCAGAATTCTGGAAGTTGTCACTGGTCTCTATTTGAGTTTCTCCAAAAAAGCATCTTTTATGAGAATGCTTGTTATATTTTGAGTTCCTCATATTGATCACATCTTAAATAATTGCAATCTAAATAAGGCTCTATTCACAAGTTGCATGGAGTGGGAGGGGGTGCTAAAAATTCAAAATCATCTTACCTTTGACCTTTTAATGAACAGCTGGGTGCTTTAAACTCTGTGTCACTAAGAATTTAGGGAAATGTAGCTCCACCCATATCAATTGAATATGATGATGCTCTAACAGGATTTGCACAAAGTTTCCTTTGTAGGAAATTCTGTATAAATATTAGGTGTTACTACTATGTATTGAATATTTACTCTGGTAGTTCACACATTATCTAATTTTCTTCGCACAACAATCCTGTTAAGCAAGCTTCTATTAACACTTCCATTTCACAGTTGAGGGCCTGAAGCACAAAGAAGGTGAAATAATTTGCCCAAAGCCATAAAGCTAGGGAAAGGTAAATCCAGCATAAGGTGATCCTATATTGAAAGAACTTGATCTTAAGAAGTGATAGGGGACCACAATATGGGGATAGAGAAGACTATGAATCAATACTAGGTTGGCTAACCTTCTGGGTTATTCATAGAAATGAGAGGCGACCAATAGTGGAGAGACTTTTTAAGCCTCAACTTGTGTCAAGCTGAAGTAAAAGTCAGTTAGATTTCTTCAAACCATTGATCAAAGTGCTAAAAATAGGTTAGCTTTTTAAAAGCACGTGTAATATTTTTTTCATATTTTGCTTGACTAGTCAAGCTAGGACAAAAAAACAGTAAAAGCAGTTGGTTCATTGAGAAAACACCCACACACTCACAGAGGTTATTGAAACACATTGGCCAACCAACCCAGACAGTTAAAATCAGGTGCGGATAGAGCCTCAGAGGCAAACATTGGAAGAAACTATCAGCAAAGTGCTTCAGTGTTGGTGGAGGAGATTTTAGAGAACACAGCCAGGTGTCTGGACAAACTTACACACAGGAGAGGAGAATGCATTTGACCTAGAGACCTTCTGAGAGTGCCTCTTCTCTCTAACTTTCCCCCACAATTCCAAGTTATCAGCATGTACTTAAGTTGCTTATATAGTTGTAATCAAGTCTTATTGTTGAAAGGGAGATATTTAGACTCCTGAAAGAAATAATTCTGAGGGTGGAAAGGCAAGGGTCAAGTACCTTTAGACCCTCCTTATAGTGATATGGAAACATAGCTTCATATGTATGTGAAAGTTGAACATTTAATAAAGAAAACTGAAGAAAAATCAATGGATTTAAACTATGGTATTTTGTAAAGAAAATTGAAGATACCATGGACTGCCAAAAGATCCAGAAGTACAGTCAGAATGCTCCTTAGAGGCAGGGAGGGTGAGACTTCATCTCCTATATTCTGGACATGTTATGAGAAAGGAATAGTCCCCTGAGAAGAACTTCATTCTTGGTAAAATAGCTGGAGAGTGAAAAAATGAACAAGCCCCTCAATGAGAGGGAGAGATATAGTGACTGCAACAGTAGCTTCAAGCGTAAAAGTAACTGAGGCTGGCACAAGATGAGAGGTGTTTTGCTTTGTTATGTTATGTGTAGGTTCGCTGTGGGTTAGAGCCAACTCCATGGCACATTAACAACAAAGTAGTTAATCAGTTGCCATCAAGTTGATTCTGACTCATGTTCATCCATGTGAGTCTAAGCGAACTGTATTCTATAATATTTTCAATTACTAATTCATATTTTCAGAAGGAGCCCTGGGGGAACAAGGGATTATGAATGTGTCTCCTAACTTAGCAAGGTCAGTAGTTCAAACCCACCAGTCATTATGCTTAATAGGAACTCTGTTTACAGCCTGTAAAGATGTATAGTCTCTCAAAATACAAAGGGGAAGTTCTGTCCTTTAGTGCCATGATGGCAGTGATAGTGGCAGCAATTTTTTAGAATTAGATTTCTAATCCTTTCTTCTGATGCTCTTCTGGGAAGACTCAAATCTTCAACCTTTTAGCTAACAGGTGAGCGCACTAACTACTTACATGGTTCAAGGTTTTATACTAATAAAGATGGGTTTTCTGGGCCCAAGAAACAGAAGAGCCGAAAACAATTGCTGATTTAGATCTTCTAAGCGTGGCATTGAGACTTTTGGAAGTAGCTCTTATCATGAACTAACACACACTTCACACAGCGTAATTTTGCATTCCTAGGCAGTTTTTTTTTACCAGAGATCAAATGAATTGCAATACTGAAAACATATCAAATTTTATGTATGAATTTGCATTGGTGAGGATGAAGCACCAAAATCACGAGCCATAGAGTCCATTCTAAAGTTCCCAGAGCTTCCCACAGTAAGAAACTCTAGCTTCAGGAAGGACTGAGTTCTTAGCTCACTGGATAAGAAGGCCAAGGATGACATTATTTTAGAAACCTATTCCAGGGGAAAGGGTTAGCCAAGAAAGGAAGTGCCCAAGTTCCTTTTAAATGTAAGCAATAATTTCATACATGGTGCACATGGGGGGACGCTATTGGGGAAACATTGTTCTTATACAAGGTTATGAAACTAGACATCAAGGTTTTGCATGAAATTTTCAAATCTATTATATTTTGATAGATGGATAAGCAGACAGATAGATAAACAGACAGAAATTGTGAGGTAAAATAAAGGCCTGCAAAGAATGAGGACATGTATAAAGAAGAAAGCTATTAGAAAAGCTGCACTATTGAGGTTCCTTTCAAAGCTGTCTTTAATGAGAGAAATGAAGAAAATAAATTTGGTCAATTAGAAAGTAATGAAGACCTTGCAAAAATAACTATTGACAAAGGGCCGGTGGGGGAATTCTTGAGTAATTTGAGCACAGAGCACATTGTACGAATCAGCAGGTCAGGATGGCATGCCTCCTTGGAGAGTAAAAGAGTTGGTATCATGCCTAGTCAATTTCTGGCAGTTATTTCTTCATTTAGCAAGCAGAATTGTGCTCCAAGGGGAACTCAGAAGGCATAAAAATTGGGTTTCAAACCTTAAAACAAGGGACAAACATACATAACTGTGATTATAATGTCCAGATGTGGCAGGTACATATTAAGGGGTCTAATCAAGCAAGTACAGCCTAAAAAGAACATAAAAAACTGGGCAGTGAAGGGCCATGGGCTTTCATGTATAGAACACATGTAGGATATTCGTGCATGGAACAGCTCTACTCAGAAGTGTAGGGGTCACCAGGAGTCAAAATGTACCTGACAACCACAGGTTTTTTTGTTTTTGTGATGTCTTAAACTAATTTTTCTAATCAGGTCATTGGAAATTAGCACATGCTATTCCAGATTAATGGCCCTTTCTTTTGGTTATCAGAGAGAAAGACAGTATGCTAGAGTACTAGAAAGAAGGATACCAATATCTGTTTATGTTCTACTTTTTCCTTTACTTTTTATGTACCCTCCAGGAAGAAATAAAAATAATTCAGAGCAAAACTCCTATAACAATGACTTCCATAAAGATTCACTTGTAAAATAAAGGGTGTGTGTGGGAAATAGATCTTTGAATGAGCATAGATGGGTACCCCTAGAGAGATGCACAATGTAGGTGACTCATTGTAGGGTTGGTGAGGCATAAATGTTGTTGCTCCTGGAGTCAGTTTCATTTTAAACCTTTGAGCACTCAGAGGAATCTGAGCATGGTCAATAGGGAATGGTATCATGGAATTTTAGAACTGAAGAAGCCTGTGGAATGACGTGGCCATATGCATTACCTAACCATTTCCTACACCCAGGCACACGAACTCTTTTCTGAAAGCCATGCAGAACATTTATGTAATCACCGAAACTGAAACTAGGTTGTCAGAGTATGACAGTTTTTCTATCACATCATACCACATCCAGATGATGCCAATTTTAGTACCTATTGATAACATCAGGAAAATTTTTTGAATCTAGAATTTAAAATAATCATAGGAGATTCCATGAGAGGTAAAAAACAACATACAAGATAGGTCTCTCAGTAACAACAATTGAAATTACCAACCTTCCTGATGGACAAATATGGCTATTGCTATGTGCTATTGAGTTTCTTCTGAATCACAGCAACCTCATGCACACACACAACAGGGCCATACTCACAGTTGTTATGTTTGAGCTCATTTTTGCAGCCACTGCGCAAATTCTTCTCCTTGAGGTCTTAGCCCTTTTCTCCGACCTACTATGTTACCATCCATGTTGCCAGTCTCCAGTGACTGGTCCCGTCTTGTAACATGCTGTATGTGAAATGAAATCTCCACGTGCTCGCTTTTCTCTGCAGGAGCAGCAACATTCTTGCTGTACTTCTTCCAAAGCAGATTTGATTGTCTTTCTTGGAGCCCATTATTTTAATATTCCTTAACAATATCATAATTCAAAAGAATCAATTCTTCTTTGGTCTTCTTTACTCATTGTTAGCTTTTGTAGGGATATGAAGCAAATTTGCTCTGATAGAGGAATGGGGCTACTTATCACAGGTTTAAACAGCAACTGAACTCACCAATCATTTTGCATGCTTGGATCAGGGACACCTAAATCCACAAAGTAGCATTTTTGCTTTTTAATATTTTAATGAGGTCTTCTGCAACAGAATTTTCCCAGCACAATTCATTGTTAGATTTCTCAACTGTTCTTTCTATGGTTGTTGATTGTGATCCAAGTAAAATGAAATCCTTGACACTGGAATTTTTCCCTCCATTTTTCACATTGCTCTTTGTTGATCCAATTGAAAGGGGTTTGTTTTCTTTATGTTTAAGTGCAATCCTGTAATCCCTGTACTCTTTTATCAAAAGAGGAACTATTTTGAGTAGTTTTTGTTTTTAACTTTCTTTTTGTTGTTGTTGTTTTTGTTTTTTGTTTGTTTGTTTGGGGGCATCACTGCCCTCTGGTGAGAGTTGGAGGTCCAGCCTTGCTCCTGGAGAACTGCTGATGGATTTGAACTGCCAGCCCCACACACTGTGCAGTCCCACACACAACCACTACATCACCAGGGCTCAGCCCCAGTTTTTAACTTTCATTAAGCAAGATTGTAGGTAAACCTTGGTGATGTAGTGGTCATGTGTTAGGCTGCTAAATGCAAAGTCAGCAGTTTGAAACCATCAGTCACTCTGTGGGAAAAATGGTGTTGTCTACATCCATCAAAAAATTACTGTCTCAGGAACTCCTGAGGGCACTTGCACCCAACCTATAGAATTGCTCTGTGTTGAAATTGACTTAAAGATGGTGACTGAGGGTTTATGCAAAACTGTTAACTACACATCACAGGTTGCTATGAGTCATTCTCCAAACCATATGCTGTGTTCTTCACATAATTCAGCTTCTTGAGTTCTTTGCTCCAACATCCAGGTTAAATCACCATATTGAAAAATACAACTCCCACACAAGCCTTTTCTGATTTTAAAACATGCCATATTACCATGTTCTGTTTGAATTACTAGCTGTTAGTCTATGTGTAAATTCAGGATAAACACATTTAAGTATGGTAGGATTCTTATTCTTTGTATTATTACCTATGATTTGTTATGATCCACAAAGTTGAATTCCTTTTCATAGTTAACAAAAAAGAGATACACATTTTTTCTTGTATGCCCTACTTTCAGCAAATATGCATCTGGTATCAGCAAAGCGATACCTCATTCCACTTCCTGTTTTAAATTTCTGGCATTACATGAATTTCTGGCATTACGCTGCTGATTTACTTCTACAATTGTTTTTGAATTATCTTCAGCAAACATTCTCTTGCATGGAATGCCCATGCTATCGCTTCATTCTTTCTGCATTTCGCTGGACCGCCTTTCATCGCAATGGGTACAAACACGAGTCTCTTCTAGGTCAAGTTTCTTGGGATAGGGCCCGAGCAGTCCAGCTTTGTGCGAACTTATTTGTAGCTGTATTCTCTCAATTCCTGGTCCTGTTTTCCACTAATGATAGCACTGTAACTTAGACATATTCCTTCAATTTCATAGGTTTTTGATCATTTACTATCTTGATGTGTTCAAATATCAACCATTAGCTTTTGGTACACCTTTGTTTAATGTTGCCTGAGTTCTTCAACATTTTCCCACTATTTTTCTTTCAAATACTGCAACTCCAAGTTTAATTTTTTTCCCACTTACTTTGAGAAATGTTGTGCCTGTCACTTTGGGCTTTAAGTACTGGGTCTTTGCATGTCTAATTATGTTTTATCTTATCCAGAGATCCCTTTTGTTCAGCTTTCACATCACCATTTCTTCTCCTTGCTTTAACGACGTTACATCTGGAAACAAGTCTTTGACATTCTTATATCATTTAATGCTTTTCCTTTCTTCATAAATTCTATGCTTAATGCTATTCTACAATCACATCACATGTGTTCAAAGAGATGGTTCCTAAATTCAGGTTGAGAAATGTCCTGTATGTAAGTATTCTGGATAAATAAAGAAAGTAGTTTCATTCTTTGTTGAGTATCTTATTTTTCTGATCATAAAATGCACCAGACCATAAGATGTACCCTGTTTTTAGAGCAGGAAAACAAGAAAAAAAATCATGAACCAAATGGTACCAGTATATTAAAATATTTATTAAGATAAAACAAAATATGATAATATTTAACAGCTCAAACTCAGCAGTGGTATTAAGAACCGTCATCACTTTCATTAGCAAATGAGGGGAGGTGTTCGCTGTGCCGATCCTGTGACCTGACTGACATTGAGACTCCAGGAGGCAGGGCTTCCCCTGAACACACAGCAACCTGCAGCATGCAAGCAGCAGCGGACAATCAGCAGGCACATCGGACCATAAAGAAATGTCCTGGGGGTACCACACCCTGGAGCATAAGATGCATCTTTGTTTTTCCCACTTTGGGGAGGGGGAGAAGTGTGTCTAATGCTCCAAAAAATATGGTAGCTTGGTAAGGTGAAAGATCTCACTTGGAACTGCATACAAGAAAAGCTACTAAAAGGAATAGTTGGATTTATTACATCATACAAGGGTTAATCAAAAAGTCTTGTTCTGAGAAACTCTTTTCATAGACGCATGTGTCTTTTTCAGAAAAAAAAAATGTGTTTAAAACATGTCTGCTTTCACAGGATGACTGATAAAACATTCTTTCAGTGATACACTTGCTTCATTAACTCAAGTCACTACCATCGGAGTGGATGTCAAGTCACAGTAATCTTATAGGACAGTGCAGAACTGTCCCTTTGAGTTTCTGAGACTCTACCCCTTCATAGGAGTGGAAATCCCAGTTTTTCTTCAATGAAGCGGCAGATGGTTTTGAACTTTGGACGTTCTGGATTGCAGTCCAAAATGTAAGCACTATGTCACCAGATCTGCAGTGTGAATAGGTCCCTTCAACAACTACTGTTTTGATTTAAACCAGTCAAAACACGAGCTGCTACAGAGATCTTCTCGTACTCACTCACTGCCACTGAGATGATTCCGACTTATAGCAATCCGTTAAATTAAAGGCAGAGACGTCAGTTCAGGAGATCATGGTGACTTTTTGTTAGTAATCTTGATATATTTCTTTGAAGGAAAAAGAGAAATCACAGGAGCTTATTATGAAGAAACTATGAGAAAATTGATATTACCTTAGTGAGAAGAAGAGCAGTATCATTTCACTGAGAATTTTTCTCCCATCGCAACAATGGACCTACTCTTTTCTGAAAGGTATCAAGTGCTGGTCAATGAGAATTTGGGGGGCAAAACTTTTTCCCACCCACACTAAATCTCAGGTCTATCCCCTGTAGACTTATCCTTTTTCCATAAACTAAAAGACTCTTTTAAAGGAATATTGAGTCTTTTGAGGATGCCATAACTGCCATCCTTATATGGTGTGAATTGAAGGTGTAGACTTCTTAAAGTAAAGGTTAAAGAAATGGAAATGCTGCTTTCTGAATGTTTAGCTCTAGATGGAGAATATGTCAATAAATAATACCTTTGCATTTTGATTTTTTGTTTAATAAAGTTTTCTACAATTTTTTTAGCATTAACTTTTTAGGTATCCTTAGTTAGCTTTTGGAAATACTTACTGCTTTAAAAAAAATCAAGATACTGGCATGATTCCAGAGAAAAGCAGCACATAATTAAGAGAATGGAGTAGAAAAACTGATTTATAGAAGAAATTAAAGCAATTCATTTTTATGGCTTTGTCACAAATAAGGGCATGTCATTGACATATATCAAGGGCTGTAATTGGAATAATGAGTTAATCCAGTGAGATATGATTTAGGCATGATATCAGAGCACAGGGAAACATGATGAGATGGAGAATGATCTGTTAAATGATGAAATTGTCATCTTCCAAATGAAAGTGAGACAAAAACAGTACAATTAAGATGTTACTTAAAAGTAATTTCATAGAGATTTAATTTTTAGCTTTTGACAAAACTATGAACCATTGGAATCATGCTTTCCATGTTTTCTCAATTCTTGGAGAAACTTGAACTTAAGAAGCATCATCAATTTAATCGCAGCTATTATGTGAAGTAAGAAAAGAAATACATTAAATGCACAGGTTCATTGCAATTTACATCTCAATTTGAAAAATGGTAGAGTGTGAAAAAATATATCTATTTTTGATTTGAGGAGCTCTAGCAATTATTTCTATAACATACACATACAACCATCTAATACCATATATTTTCTATGGGTTCAATTTCTGACAGCTCAAGGTCTCACGATATAGCTTGCTTATGGTTGCAAATGTTTCAACCTGTTTGTTTCCTGTGTTCAGAGAAGGATTACTTTCCTAGGGCGTGGGCAGCTGATCAGGCCTGTGACTACTGATGATTGGACAAGGAATAACCCTGAGACTCTGGATGCAGTGTAGTGAATGGCTTAATATGGCCATTCTAGCTATGGTTCTCAATTTTGTGGTGTGTTTTAAATTGTAGCTTCTATGTCTGTGGTTATGGTTTGGAGTGAGTTGCCTATTGCATTAATGAGGCAATATTAGCGTGGGATGCATTTTGAGTCACTACCTTACTAGTGACTGTGACTCAAGTCTCTACTCATTCTACCTTTATTCAAGTCACCGTGCACCTAACTGAAATCACACTTTTTGTCCTGCAAGAGTTACAAGGAGAGAAAAGCAAGCAAAGAAGAAGAAGCCTGAAAACCACCAAGAAGAAGAGGTGAGATTGAAGCATATCCTTCAGACCTGCAGAACTGTCAGTGCAGTTGACTAGGAAAACAAATCAAGACCCTCATATGTGTGAGAACTTTATATCAAAGAGGAATTATGCATTAAGAAATCATTCCAGGCCTGATCAAGTCTGTAAGTCTGATATCAACCCATATGTCTGATACTAGTCCATAAATTCCTCTTCGAATTCACATAGCACGTGCAATGATTCCAAATGCAGGAAGACCACAGGACAGGCAGTGGAAAGTCTTGTAGATCAAATGCAGGTGGCAGCTCCTCCAGCTCTGAGTGCAGTTCCTCAACAGAAAGGTGACACAGAGAGTGTGATCCACCTTCAGGGAGCAAGAGAGCAAATTCTAGGAACCCTCATAAGAAGGTCACATACACACCCACACACACACACACACACGGCAGTATCATCAGACTGTAATGTGATTGACAGACTAGACTCCACCCCTGTACTTATTTATCAAGTTTACATGAAATTATGTAATTGCCACCGATACCTCTAGGTGTGCTGAGAACCACCTAGAGCCAGGAGAAAGAGAACTATAACACTGGAAATGGTGAGAAACCAATAAGCAAGAAATAGCAGCCCAACCAGGAGACTTGCATGAAACTGCAAGAAAAGGCTTCCCAGCTTATAGAAAACGCTGCTGCGAAGAAGGTTTACTGGTAGAGTGGGGTGCCTCTGGTCTGGATCTATGTTTGCGCACTCGCAGAGTATGAGCTAAGTGCCTTCTGGGTGCTGCCAGACAAGGGTTTCTCTGGACACTTCTTAATGGCAAAGTTAGAAGTGCTTTGTAACACTTTCCCACACAAGATGGAAGCAAGGAGTTATGGAACTGAGACCAGAGACAGATCTTCCTGAGGGAAGGATGAGAGAAATCTATTCTAAACAAAGAACGGTCTCTTTAGTCTGTCCTGAACTTGAATTACACTATTTACTTTTGATTCCCTGATAAATCTCATAAGTGCAAGGATGGCCTGGGCGGCCATTGCAACAGATTATCAAATTCAAAAAAGAGGCAGAGCTGACGTTAGGAAGTATGAAGTGAGTTAGAATTGGTTAAAAGAATTATTAGCAGAGGAAATATGTCAAACTTCCACTTCATAATAATCACTCAGTTTTGAGTTCATGATCTGGAAAATTTGAAGAAAATCAGAGGTCTCCATCACATATTTCTTACAGACAAAAATTGAAACAAGCTCATAAATTTTCTTAAACAAAGAAACAAATAAGTGAATGTGAAATAGGCACGCTCAGCCACATGGGAAGGTCAAACATTAGACCAGTGTCACAAAATCAGCTGCCCTCACATGGTTTCTGACTCATGGGAACGCCAGATGTATCAGAATAGAACTGTGTGTACTCTGGACGTATTTTTGCTTGTTTGGTTGGTTTGTTTTTACCTATTCAACTCTTCATAAAATTATTAGTGGCTGATTCGTTGGAAGTAGGTTAGTAGACCTTTCTTTTCTGGTGTCTTGGGTGATCTTGAACTATCACCTGAGCATATTAACTGTTTGTCCCACTAAAGGATTTCCAGTAGTGCCCAAAATAAGCTTAAACTATCGGAGAGCAACAAAGCCATCAGTGAGAAAAAAATGTTGGGGTAGATGAGAAGAAGAAAAGTGGTGTCCAGTAAGCACCAGAGAAATTCAGAGAACATAACTATCTTCTATTCACTTGGATCCACATCTCCCAAGAAACTCCCAACTCTCTCTGAACAGAGGCACCAGGTTTCTTTTCCTAATCTTGGTTCTTTTTGTCCAATCTTAAGTAAATTTGAATCTTTAAGGAATCTACACATCGACATCCCTTTGTAAAATATAACTTTTAGCTGTTGGTGTTGCTGTTGGGTGCATTAAAGTTGGCTCCCACTCATGAGGAATCTATGAACAGAATGAAACACTGTCTAGCTCTGCTTTATCTAGACAGTTGTTGTTATGCTTGAATCCATAGCTATAGTCACTGTGTCAATCCATCTGTGGTCGTTATATAATCTGCTGTCAATCTGAAAGGATTATGAGTGAAGGGGTGGAGTCTAGCCTGTCAATCATTGTATAGGCAAAGAGGCCTCTGTGTGGGCATGGCTTTCTCCTGAAGATTCTGGGGATTTATCAATTTCTTCCTTGAAGGAATTCTCTCTATTCACTTCCTGAGAGACACTCTTCTGAAAAGACATATTGCACTATGCTGAAAGACACCTTGCACTGAGAACTGGAGGAGCTACGTGGAGATCCCTGCTGGTACTGAGATGCTTCCACTGCCACTGGATCCACAAGACTTTGTACCGACTGACCTGTGATCTTTCTGCATTCGGCATCCTTGCATGTGTTTTGTGAGTCTGAAGATGACTGTATAGATTGGTATCAAACATATGGCCTAATATTAGACTCATGGACTTGATTTGGACTGGTCTAGGTAATATTGGTTTTCTCAATATTCAATTGTTCATTTTTTGTTAAATCATTTTACAAATGATTTGTAACTAATCACAATACAACTAATCACAACTAATACAACTCATACAACTTATCACAATCCATATATACATCCTCTGTATATCAAGCATGTTTGTACATTTGTTGCCCTTGTCGGTCTCAAAACATTGGCTTTCTACTTAAGTCCTTGGTATCAGTTCCTCAATTTCCCCTCCTTCTCTGCTCCCCTCTCCCTCATGAACCCTTGATAACATATGAACTATTATTATTTTGTCATATCTTACACCTTCCAATGTCTCCCTTCACCCAATTTCCTATTGTCCATCTCCCAGGGATGAAATTATATGTAGATCCTTATAATCAGTTTCCCCTTTCTACCCCACCTTCCCTCCAACCTCCCTATATCACTACTCTCACCACATTCCTGAAGGGATCATCTGTCCTGGATTGCCTATGTTTCTGGTTCCTATCTATCAGTTTACATCCTCTGGTCTAGTCAGATTTATAAGGTAGAATTGAGATCAGGATAGTGGGGAAGAGGAAGCATTGAAGAACTAAAGGAAATTTATATGTTTCATCATTGCTACACTGCACCCTGACTGGTGCATCTTCTCCATGTGCCTTTTCTAAAAGGGGTTGTCCTGCTACCTACAGATGGGCTCTGAGTCCCCAGTCTTCACTCTCCCTCTTTTGCAATTGTGTAATTTTTTTGTTCTTTGATACCTGATCCCTGATCCCTTCAACGCCTTGTAGCCACACAAGCTAGAGTGCTTCATCCGGGTTGGTTTTATTGCTTCTAAGCTAGATGGCCACTTTGTTTACCCTCAATCCTTTAATACCCCAGATGCTATATCTTTTGATAGCCAGGCACCATCAGCTTTCTTCACCACATTTGCTTATGCACATATTTGTCTTCAGCAACCGTGTATTCAATTGCTCTTATATATAAAGCTATTTATTATACACATAACACACCATCTCATCAAGGGTCTTCTTCATTTTCACTACGCCCCTGCTTTACCAAGAACAGCATTTTTTCAAAGGAGTGGTCTCCCCTGGTAACATGTGCAAAATACTTGAGTTTATATCTCACCTTTCTTTCCTCCAAAGAGTTTTCAGGATGTTTCTCCTTCAAGACAAAGCTGTTTCTTCTATTGGTAGTCCATGGAACTTCCATATGCTTTGCCAACACCAAAGCTCAAATGCCTCAATTATTCTCTGGTTCCTTATTTAATGTCCAGTTTACACATGCATATGAGGCAATTGAAGATATCATGGCTGGGATCAAAGGGACATTGATAAAAGGGACATTCTTTATTTTCCTTTATTTTTCTTTGATGAGGTCTTGTGCAGCAGATTTTCCCAATTCAATGTGTTTTTGACCTCTTGACTATTGCTCCCATGAGCATTGATTATGGATACAAGCAAAATCCTTGACAACATCAATCTTTCTGCAAAGGAAGCTCTCTGTTTTTTAACACTATAAAGCGGTCTTGTGGAGCAGATTTTTTCCAATACAAAATGCTATTTGATGTTTTGACTGCTGCTTCCATGAGCATTGATTGTGGATCCAAGGTAGACAAAATCCTAGAAAACTTCAATCTTTTCTCCATTTATCGTGCTATTACCTATTGGTCCAGTTTTAAAGATTTTGTTCACATTGAGGTGCAATTCATACTGAAGACTACAATACTTGATCTTCATCAGCAAATCTTTCAAGTTTTTTTCAGGCACATTTGTTTCCCTTGTCTCTCTCAAAACATTGGCCTTCTCTTTAAGCCTTTGCTATCAGCTTGAAAAAGAGTTTGACATCTGTTTATCAAGGGTTGTTAATAAGCTTTCATCTAATCCTGATGCAACATTCTTCTTATTTCTTGAATTATCTGCTCAACATACAGATTTTAAAAGTGTGGTGAAAGGATCAAACCCTAAAACACATTTTCCTGATTTTAAACCATGGAGTATTCCCTTGTTCTGTTTGCACAACTGTCTTGATCCATGTATAGTTTCCACATGAGCATAATGACATGTTATGAAATTTCAGTCCTTCTCAAGCCTATCCATAATTTGTTATGATCCATACAGTAGAATACCTAATGTGGTAAATAAAGCACAAGTAATCATCCTTCTGGTGTTGTCTGCTCTGAGCTAAGATCCATATGAAGTTGGTAATGATATCCCTTGTTACATGTCTTCCTGTGAATCCTGCTTGAATTTCTGGAAGCTCACTGGTGATGGTCAGCTGCAATCATTGTTGAATGATAGTCAGAAAAAAATTACTTTTACATTGTGTTAATTACATTGTTAAATAATGTTTGCCCTGTGTGGGGTTACAATTTTTTGGAACTCATGCAATTTGGAATTTATTCCAATCATTTGTCCAGGTAATTATTTTCCAAGTTGTTAGGCATAGACAAATCAGTGAGTGCTACCAGAGCTTCATCAGCTTGTTGAAACACTTCAAATGGCAGTCCATCAATGCCCACAATGGTTTTGTTGTTTTTTTACTAATGTGTTCAGTTTGGCATGAACTTCTTTCAATGCCATCAGTTCTTGATCAAATGCTATCTATTGAAATGGTTGATTATTGACTAGTTCATATTTATATAATGAACCTGTGTATTACTTCTTTTGATGCTTTTTGCATTTTCAATATCTGTTTCAATTCAAAGCTTGGATATTTTTCTTTAATTCTTTCAATTTGATTTATTCTGAGCATACCCATTATGTTTTCTTTAATTTTAGCTTTTTCACATTTAATAATAATGCTTTACTTTGTCTTTTCTTTTTTGTGGGGGGGGGGGGGAGAGAGCATCACTGCCCTCTGGTGATGACCAGAGCTACCCAGCACTGCTCCTGAGAGCCACTGCTGGATTTGAACCACTAAGCCTGTGGGCTGCAGTCCCACACTCAACCACTTATGCCACCAGGGTTCAGTCCTACTTTGTCTTTTCAAACTGCTTTTCAAAATTTCCGTTCAACTCTTTTACTTCCTTATTTATGCCATTTGTTTTAGGTACTCTGATTAAAAGCAAGTTTCAGAGTCTCTTCTGGAATTCACTTTGCTTGCTTCCTTTATTCCTGTCTGTTTAATAGCCTTTTGCTTTCTTTGTGTATGATATTCTTGATATAATACCACAAGTTTCAGGTCTTCTGTCAGCAGTATTTAATAAGTCAAATCTATTCTTCAGATGGTCTTAAAAATTCAGATGAGAAACACTCAAAATTTTCTTATGGTTCTCATGGATTTATTATCATTTTTCTGCAACTTCAACTTAGTGTACTAAGTCAGGTAGATTAGAGAAACAAATCCTGGAACACTCATATGTCTAAGAAAGAGTTTCATCCTTACCTGGCAGGGGAGATACCGTGATCATGAAGGTGGTTTTCCCAAGTCGAGACTTACCCACTGTACTGTGGATGTACTGACCCCTGTGATTTGCTGAAATTTGGCAAACTCAACTGCATAATATGTGGTAGGGAGGAACAGTGTTCGCACTCTTCCCTGTAAAAAAGAGAAAGAAAAAAGAAAAAGAAAGAGCATCATGTCAATGTAAAATTTTATATTAAGAAAACATTCCAGGTCAGTCAAGTTCAGGTTCATAAGTATATTAGACCATACATCTGATACCAGTCAATAAATTCCTCTACAGCTACACAACACATGCAATGATGCCAAATGGAGGGAGATCATGGGGCAGTGAGTAGAAAGTCTTGTGGATCCAGTGGTGGTGGTATGAGTCTCTCTGTGGCTCCTTTAGCTTCAAGGTTCTGGCTGCCATCACCATAGCTCCATGTTTCTGGTCAACAGGAAGGAAAAGCAGAGAGAGTGTATGTTCTGCCTCCAGGAAGGAAGGTAAGAGTTCCCAAAATTCTCAAGGAAGGCCATGCCCACACAGAGCCATCATTGGCTATGATCTGATTGACAGGCTAGACTTCAACCCTTCACTCGAGTTGACAGAAGATTGTGTAACTGTCACACTTACATAGGAATAATCAATGGTCTGTACCATAATCAATCTCCGACCTAATTTTGATTGACAATGGTGAACTTCTCATCCATTCTGTCCCACAGATGTATTCAATTTATTTCTGTGTATTCCATGTAGAGAAGTCTACATGTAAAGTCTTCATCTATGTTTTTAAATAAAGGTATTTGTAATGAGGATATAATTTGTCTTGAAAAATTCTATCATGCAATGTATCACAAAGATCGCAGTTTCCAACTATTGTTCCTTCCTTTTTGTCTCCCATGTTCACATTCCAATTGCCAATATTAGACAACACATCTTGATTTAATTATTGATTTCAGACTGAAGAAGTTGTCAG
Organism: Nesogale talazaci; assembly: GCA_004026705.1. NCBI lineage: Eukaryota > Metazoa > Chordata > Mammalia > Afrosoricida > Tenrecidae > Nesogale > Nesogale talazaci. Next base: position 64,260 of record PVJH01004220.1, read on the forward strand.
AACTTCAATTTTCTCATCACTTTCTTCGGTACTTGATTAAAAAACTAGCACAATAATTGTGTTGACTGAATTTCATGGCATATGCATACATCTAATCCATAGATGGCATTCTGTTTCAAAATATATTTTGACTTTTTTTAAAAGCTATGACTCAATTTCTCTTGACTTTGTCATTAAAAATGGCAATACCAGTATATTTCAGCTCACTTACTCTTAGAATTCAGATTTTTTTGTAGTCCATTTTTTTACAATTTCCCTACTTTCCAAGTTTCGATTTTTACTAGATATCTACAGGAGTTACTTCTCAGTTTGTGCCATGCCCATGAGAAACACATCAGTAAATGTGTTATTCTGTCCCCATCATCATGTTTGACTCTACTTTGAGAATACTACTCTTCCGTGGCCATATTTTCTGTGTGGGTCAATCTAATGGGCTCATCTTCCGGCACAATCTCTAACAATTTCTATGGCCTTAGAATATACCAATGCTCTGCTTCTCTTCAAAACACTTTCAGTGGCTAATTCTTAGGAAGTGCAAATAAGATAGTCTATTTCTTTTTAATTGCACTTTCTTAGTCTGTCAGATCTACTGAAAACTACTCACCTTGTGTAACCCTGCTGGTATTTGATATAGCAGTAACATAACTCTTTTGATCTCCTTCCATCATTTCTATCCATTTCACTTATGAGAAAAATTACAATAATGACAGAGAATGGACTATGGCATGAGTAGTACTAATCTTACAGAATGAATGCTGTTAATTGCCATCAAAATGGTTTATCAGTCACAGTGATCCCATTGGTAATCAAATTGAACAATATGATTATCGGGTTTTCACTGACTGATTTTCAGATGTCGACCATTAGTCCTTTCTTCCTAGTCCATTTTAGTCTGTATGCTCCACTGAAACCTATTCAGCACCAAAACAATATGGAGCATTTCTTGAAAGACAGGTGCTGACTGTCCTTGAAGTTTATTAACATGGAATTGAATTGGGGCACCTGCATGTAAGGTGAGAATTCTGTTGCTGAATTTCTGATGTATAAGGAACTGACTAAAAAAAACATTGTTTAAGCTATAGTTATGAATGAGCTACATTATGAGTTTATCCTTGTTCAGACGGCAGACCCCAACTCAGCATGTGTGTTGGGGATCTTCTTGTCTTTCACCCAACCCACACCCCAGCTTGAAGAATTGTTTAACTGTTTGTGATGTGAGACTCCTCGGAACACAGCCATCTCTTGCCTCAAGCATTATTCATTCCAGGACGCTGGGATCAACATTCTTAGAATTTATGAGCTCTTTCTCCCTAAAGGCCCACGTCATGGTCATTTTGATAACAGGTCATTGTGGTTTCAAGGAAACCTCATTTTCTGTTCTGAATTGTAGTGCCTTCTTCTGCAGTAGTTCCCTAAGCAAACATATGTATGAGCTGTTTGCTAGGCTTTCAACCCTCATGCATTTTTAATGATTTACAAGCAAAAGATTTTTTTTCCTTCCTCCTTTTTTTATTCTTATTTTTTTACAGTAAATTTAATGACTTAATACACATCAAGTGGAATTGTTGGTTTGTGGTGACGGTTTTATAATTTCAAGTTCAAGGGCTTTTTTCCCCTATTTAATTATGCACAATAACTCTCATGGAATATAATGCAATAACAAAAACATGCACCACTGTTGGCAAAAGAGTCTGTTGTTTATTAGTATTGGTTCTGTGCTTTATGTTTGAAATAAAATATTTGGAACTAATGCTGGCCATGTTTTCCCCAAACTAGATCAAAACAAAACAAAGCAAAAATAAAAACTTCTTCCCTGAAAATCCATCCTCCTCTCTTTGGTGATAAAAACCAGCAGCTCTGAAGATAGCAAATTAAATTTTATTTGTAGAAAGCAAAGTACTGTGTTTTGTTGCTTGCTCAGAGTTATTTTTTAATACTAATAATTTAATAAAGTTGAAGACTGATACATTGACCTGTGTTCTCAAGGCACCAGAGGATTCTCCAAGGTTAAAAGGCATAGCTTTAGAAAGGTTGTTTGTTTTACATTCTAACCTACTACTTATTTCCCTTGCATTATTTCCAGGCTTCCTAGCCTTTGCTTTTGGGTTAATTTTTGAATTGAAGAAAACATTAGGTGGTTGAATTGTCAGAAACTGCAAACCACACTTTTAAAGCTCTAATAGACAAGGACTGCTTTTCATAAGCTTCAACACATTTGGGATTTATATTGGTGAATAGTGACATTCTCTCCATCTTCTGGGTATTTTCTTGTTTATAATTTAATTTCTTGGTAGAAAGGAAGTAGATGTCCAATGTCATCAAATAAATATAATAAAGAAACTTGTTCATCATTTCTATACTGCATCAGCCTAAGTTTGTGTTACAAAATGAGGGGAATTATCCCATCACTTCTTGGAGAACTGGGTCCAATATTCCATTCCTGGGTGGTTTGGCTGCTTTGTAAAGAAAGAGGGAGCCTTGCTTGAAAGCTTCAGAAGATGAGGCAAGGTGAAACTAAAATGCACCATCTGGGAATATTGCATGTAAAATAAAAGTCAAGCAGATATGAAGAATCTGGGTTGTAAGTTTGGAATTAGGTCCAAAGAAGTACAGAATAGAACTCAAAGACTCCAATAGACCAAAGAAAGAAGTCAAAGATAGGGCCTAGCATGATAGTCTGAGGCCCTTGAGAGACCCAAGGGCCTCCTTTAAAAGAGTTACAGTGTCCTTTCTAAGGGAAAGAAGTACAATGTAGCAGTTGAAGTTTCACTCTCTGGAGTGTGCATGGAAATGGGTTCAAGTCCCAACTCTAGCAGTCAATAGTGCTATGGCCATTGGCAAGTATCATTCCGCCCCAATATCCAGTTGCTTTATCAGTGTAGTAAGTAGTTTATTTTATTTGCTCTAGTTGGGAAAAACCACATAAAATTGAAAAAAGTATATATATATATATATATATATATATATATATATATATATATATATTATTGTTATTGTTAATTCTGAGTCACAAAGGAAGAATTACAAAGTTATATGCTTTTAACTTAAAATGACCATGCTTAATTCTCTCTATACACAACTCTATCTCTCTAAATATCCCAGGCGGCACTCTTGGGTAAGCATTGGGCTGTTAACCTCAGGGTCAGCTGTTCAAAACCACCAATTATTTTTTAGGAGAAAGATATGGCTGTAAATATTTACATCCTCAGAGACACTATACAGGCCTACCAGGAGTCAGACCGACTCAACAGGAATGGGTTTGTTTTTCTGTTTATCTATTTCTGAATGATTTAAAATGAAAGAAAGATGCAGGACAGGATTGTATCATCTCATGCTATTCATTCAATCGATATGCTGAACAAACCATCAGAAAAGCTGAATTACGTGAGGAAGAGTGTGGCATCAGGATTGGGGGAAGGCTCATTAGCAACCTTCATGTGGCAGCCACTAATCTGGTGTCAATTTGAAGATTAAGAGTGTAGGGGTGGAGTCTAGCTTGTCAATCTGGAGATAGTCAATGAGATCTCTGTTTGGGCATGACCCTCTCCTGAGAATTCTGGGAAATCTGGCTGTATTTCCCCCTTGGACTCACTTCTCAGTCCCTTAGACACACTTTACTGGCAAGACACAAAGCTGACTCCCTTGACAGACGTTGCAGTTGACAAGACATATGGCAGCATACTGATAGATCCTGAGTCCTGGAAACTGGAGGAGCCACGGGAGACCCCTGTCAATGCTGAGATGCTTCTAGTGCCTCTGGATACACAAGATTTTGCATCTGCTAGCTTGTGGTTGTCCTGGTATCATTGCATGTGCATTGTAAGTCTGAAGAAGAATTTATAGACTGGTATTGGACATGTGGGATGATATCAAGCTTATGATCTTGGACTGGACTGGGCTGGGATGCTTTCTTAATGCAAAGTTGCTCTTGGGTAATAAAACTTTCCCTTATATTTGTTTCCCTAGTCTGCCGGACTAACACATTTAAATATACAGATGACATAACATTGCTTGCTTACTGAAATTGAGACAGACTTGAGGCACATGCTGATGAAAATCAAAGATTAAAGCCTTCAGTAAGGATTAAGACTCAATTTAAAGAAGACCAGAAAGCTGGACAATAGCTAACACCAAGATAAGTGAGAAAAGTTTGAAGTTGTCAAAGATTTTACCTTAGCTTGGATCCACAATCAATACTGATGGAAGCAGCGGTCCACGGATCAAAAGTCGTTTTGCATTAAGCATTTAATCTGCTGCACAAGGCTTCTTTAGACTATTGAAAAGCAAGACTAATTAAAAAAAAGGAAAGCAAGAATATTACTTTGAGCACTGTGGTGTGCTTGAACCAAACCATGGTATTTTTAATTGCCTTCTGTGAATATGAACATTGGACATTGAATGAAGAAGAGAGAAGAAGAATGGATGCATTTGAATCTTGGTTTTGGAGAAGAATGCTGAAAGTATCATGAACTGCTGAAAGACTTAACTGGTCTGTCTTGAAAGAGGACCAGCCAGCATATGTATTAGAGGCGAGGATGAGGCATTAAAGACTTCATCTTACATTAGGCATGGTATTAGGAGAGACCAGTCTCTGGAGAGGGGTGTTATGTTGGATAAAGTGGAGGGACAGTAAAGAAGCGTGAAGTCCTTGAAGATGGATTCACAGTGTGACTGCGACAATGGGCTCTTAAAGCATGAGAGCAAGTCTGAGGATGGTGCAGGACAGGGTGATGTTTCTTTCTGTTGTTCATAAGGTCACTATGGGCCGAAACTCACTTGATGGCACAGCAGCAATAATTAGTGGGTTTTCCTGCATAAATGGCATGTAACCTTGAGAATCTAATTTTTTGTTTAAGGAAACTTTTAAAAGTTCATGGAAAACTCTAAATAAATACAAATGGATTTTTCTCACAATTTTTCAGGACCCTTCATATTATTAATAATTTTAAGCATTATACTTCTTGTCAATGTTTTAATTGTGGTATAATAATGATACAGTGAAGTTCACAGTACTTGGATGTATAGTTTAATGAGCTTTAATAAATGCACTTTTTTTTTTGGCATCACTGTCCTCTGGTTGGAGTGGGAGGCCCAGCCTTGGGATTTGAACTGGCAAGCAAGTGGGCCGCAGTCCCGTACTCAACCACTATGCTACCATGGCTCAGCCCAATAAATGCACTTCTTGATACAGCCATAGATATAAAACATTTCCATCACTCCCAAAGCTGCTTATGCTTCATCTCAGTTATACCTGCATCTACTCTCCCATACCCAAAACAAACACTCTTTAGTTATGACCCAGAGAAACTTTGCACCTTCTAAAACTTAATATAAATAGCACCAATTCATATATTCTCCCTCGCATCTGACTTTTTATGTAAAATAGTATTCTGGGATATATTTGTTGAACTTACTGGATAGGAGTTTATTTTACTGCCTAAGACATATCAAAATTTTGTTTTCCTCTACCAATGAACTTTTGGCTAATCTATAGGGCGCGGCACCTACTCCTCACTTATAGACAGGCTGAGGTTCCAAAAGCCTGGTCACTAGGCAAAAGACAATACTATGTGAAATGAGTATGAGCTCATGAGTAAAACAGCATCAGAGCCACACCCAACTCTGGCTCAATAGAAGAGGAGAATCAAACTTCTATAAGGCAGCAGTCAGGGCTCCACCTTCCAGTCTTCTTCTTTTTTTTTTTTTCCTTCTTACTTTTATTGGAGGCTCTTACATCTCTTATCACAATCCATACATTCAGTCAGTGTGTCAAACACATTTAAACATATGCCATCATTATCATTTTCAAAGTATTCTCTTCCCACTTGAGCCTCTGATATCTGCTCACCATTTCTTCTTCCTCCCTCTTAATCCTTGATAAATTATAGATTATCATTTTCATATCTTAAGTCATCCTCCATGACCTCTCACCCACTTTTCAGTTATTTGTCCACCGGGGAGAGGGTTATACATTGATCCTTATGATTAATTACTCCTTTCTGACCCCACTCTCCCCAATCCTCCTGCTATCTCTACTCTCCATGTTGTTTTGGAGACGTTTATCTATCCTGGACTTCCTGTGTTACAAGCTCTTATCTGTAGCAGTGTGCATGATCATCTGGTCTAATCCAATTGGTAACATAGAATTGAGGTCATGCTAGTCGGGTAAAGGGAGCATCAAAAAACTAGAGGAAAGTTTTGTGTTTCATTATTGCTATGCTGCACCGTGGCTGGCTCACCTCTTCCTTTTGACTCCTCTGTAAGGGGATGTCCAATTGTCTACAAAGGGGCATTGGAACTCCACTCCATACCTCTCCCCTCCCCCACTGACATTAGGAATGAATTTGTTCTGGGTGCTTCTTCCATGTGGACTTTGATGCTTCTCAGCATGATGCCTGCTTGTTTATCTTCAAGCGTTTAAGACTCCAGATGCTATATCTTTTGATAGCTGGGAACCATCAGTTTTCTTCACCACTTTTGCTTATACACCCATATTGTCTTTAGTGATTGTGTTCAGAAGATGAGTATCACAGAATGCCGAATTGTTAGAACAAAGTGTTCTAGTATTGAAAGAGTATTTGAGTCAAGGCCCAGTGTCTGTTTTCAGCCTTATATCTGTTTTAGATATTGCCAAGTGGAATTTTATTGTGGTAGTACATACCTACAGGCCCAACAGCAATGGATGAGTCCCTTTCTCCCCACAACCCCTCCAACACTAGTCATTTTCTGATTTTTTTGAATTGGGCTATCTTTGATGGTGTTTGTTTTAATAGTTGTTTTAATTTACATTTCTATTATGGCTAATGAGAGAGAACATTTTCTCTTATGTTTATTGGCCATTCCTATTTTTGCCCCTTTGAAACTTCTGTTCAGGTCCTTTTCCCACCTTCCTAGTGGGGCAGTTAATTTTTATTCTTTTTGTAAGCTTGCAAAGTATTGTAGATTCTAGTAATAAGGACTTCATTTTTGTCATTGCTAAGAATGTTTTCCCAGTCTGTAGACTCTCTTATTAGTATCTTGGTAATTTTTTTGATGACACAGGTGATTTATCTTCATTATATTCCACTTGTCAATTTGTGAAGCCTCTGTATTTGCATCCTTCCCTATATCCAATAGTTTATATATACCCTGTGCCAAAGTTCTCAGGTTTGTCCCAATTTCCCCCATTAATGGCTCAAATAATTTGAGGTTTTACCTCAAGTTCTGTGATTCACCTTGGGTTTATTCTTGTGCATAAAGTGAGGTAAGAATCTTGCTTCATTTTTCTGCAACTATATATCCATTTTTTCTAGCATCACTTATTGAAGAGGTCATCTGCTTCTCATTTGATATTTTTGAAGCTTTTAACAAAAATCATTTGTCTGTATGCTAATGTTTCCATTTCTGGGGTTTCATCTCTTTTCCATTGATTTGAGTATCTGTTATAACCTTATGGTGTATTTCCTTCTATCTCCTTTATCATTTCATCCTTTTTTAGTATTGCTTCCCTAATATGCTGTATGACTCCAAGTTGCATTCTGAAGATTTCTTTCTGTGGTAGGTCAATGTCTGTTTCTTCTGTGTACATCATTGGGTTCATGACATCTTCTGGCTTTGTCTTCTGTTTCCCGTGATTTTTCATTGAGGTTTTTGGGCCTAGTTGCTGTTTACATGTTGTTTTAGAGGAGTTCAGAGCCATCTTCCTGAGTCAACAAGGTCTGCGCACACTCTTGTGGAAATTTTATGTGTTTCTACAAACTACCTGCATGTAGCTGCACGGGGGATCAGGCTATTGCTGTAGCTCCCTGTGGTCTCACGTTTACACTAGCCAACCAGTTTTCTGTTATTTGTAATGTGAGTTGGGTAGTTCTCTCACTGGACACTGGTCAGGTCATTGTGGGCCCACAAGGATGGCGTTTCACTGACTGATCTCCCAGGAAATCAGTCATAATGTTGTGTCTTATGGGGCTGGGAGCACCTCAGATGGTGTGCAGTGTTTCCCTCTACAACTGGAGTGCCACAGAGGGCAGGTGGGTACACCCTCCTTAGCATAGAGTACCATGGATAGGAGGCGGTATTACCCTGGTTAGAGAGATTACTGTAGAAGCTAGGCAGATGTTCCCAAAGTAATGTGGAGCAACACACATGGTGGGCAGGAGTTCCCCCAGGCACTTGTAGGTCCTTGGGGTGTCAGTGGGAGTTCCTCCAGTAGTTTGAAAGGGAAATCTCTCAGCTGAGTGTTGTGAGGTGGAGAGTGGGAGTGATTTCCCCAGCTGTGTGTAAAGTCAACAAATATGGGAGAGAGCCCCTCCAACTGGGATGTCAGAGTTGCCCTAGGTGGAGGGGAGTGACCTGAGGTTGATAGTGGCTTGAGAAAGGAAAGATAGGGAGAAGAGAAGAAAAAGAGAAAGGAGAAAACAAAGACAAGAACAAAAGTTAAAAACAAACTGACACACAAATGTAGAAACAATGCAAAAGTAAATACAAAGTGTCAAAGAAAATAAAACAACATAAAAGATAAACTATCTTCTGATGCTGCAGCCGGAAAGAGAAAAGAGATAGAAGAGGGGAAAAGGAAGATAAAGAAAAAAGGGAAGAGAAATAAAAAGAGAAGGCAAAGAATAGTAAGTAAGGACATAGTTCAGGTCTGATCATCTAAGGACATAGTTCAGGTCTGATCATCTGACCGTGGGTCTGGAGGAGTTCCAACCCTGCCTCAAGGTAGCTTGTTGGTGTGCTTGCTTGGTGTAGGGACCCGCAGATGCTAGGCAGAATTGCCCTCATAAGCAAGATCACAGCTAAGGCCAGGCAGCCGTTCCCACAGTGGTGTTGACAGCTGGAGAACACTGGTATAGCAGCCTTGCAACAGGGGTGGAGAGTTCCCTTAGCCACATGTAGGGCACCAGGTCAGGGAGGGGATCCCCCAGTCACATGGAAGACAGGTAGAACCTCCCCAGTTGTGTGTAGGATTGCTGAGGATGGACAATAGTCCCCCCCTAGTTGGGCTTGTAGAGTTGCCCTAATAGCTCAGAAGATTTTTTGCTTTTGTTTCTCTCCCCTCCCCTGACTCTGGGTCAGCTGGAATTTAATCTAACTTAATTTGCCCCCAGACACTAGGTTCTGGGCTTTTGCTCCAGAGGGTCTCTGTTAGGTTGAAATTCTCTGGGATCTCTAGCTAACTTCTGGCATTCCTTCACAGGGCCTCCATTATTATGCTAAACTATGTTAAGAGACTCATTCTACCAGTTTTTCTTGGGATTAAATTGTGAGCATGGGATTTGCAGTTTTTCACTGAGAAAATACTTTCTCTCATTTTTTTTGCGGGGGCCGGGGGGGGGGGGGGGGAGCATCTCTGCCCTCTGGTGGGAGTAAGAGGCCCAGCCTTGCTCCTAGAGAGCTGCCGCTGGATTTGAACCACCAAGCCAGTGGGCCGCAGTCCTGCACTCAACCACTACAACACCGGGGACCAGCCCCCTTTTCTCTTTTTTATATTGGGTTTATGGGGTGCCCTGATTTGGGGGCTGCACCTTAACCCGAGAGGAGGTGTTCTTGTTTATTCTCAAGCAACGGGAACTGAATTAGTCTCCTGGGCTATGGCTACCTGCTTATGCTCTGTCCACTACAGTCTGACTCAGGTGAATTTCCTGATGTCTCATCAATTGCTCCAAATCTGTGGCTACCCATGTAGACCCCGCCTCCAGGCAGTGCTAACAGCACAGGGAACTGTGGTCTGGGGTCCTGTGACTAGCTTTCAAAGGTTCTCCTTGGGTCTGGGATTACGGTCACTTTTGGACATCAGCCTGGAAAAATCGTTACTTTCTGCCAGACTAGGGCACTGGTAGCTGCTTGGTCCAGAGCCCACGCACCCAGCACAGTTCCTTCTCGGTTTGTTTTGTGAGTGAGAATTTAAAAAGTGAGGTTTAGGACAGTCCCTAGTACTCTGATCCTAATTTTAGCACTCTGCCTCCCAGTTTCCTCCGCCTTACCTCCCAATTTTCTGGTCCAGCAGCAGCAACTCCAGTCGGGTAAATCTAACTGGAAGCCATCTTCTTCTGTCTCCCCTCTTCTTTATTTCATTCTGATACCAATACTTTCTCCCATGGCAATGTGCTTTTCTGCTGAGATTGATAATCCATTGAAATGGCCACATAGAACTCACAGACAATACTCATATTTACAAGGGTGTATTGGAGAAGTTACAGATTACCAAAAATCATGGTGGGTAAATAGTAGGGATACTATTGATCCACAAATAATATCCAGTAAATAGCAAGTTGATGTCTTTAGCTATTTGTACACTTAAAGGAATTAAAAATTCACTCACAATAGATCGTTGGAATTTGAGCCATAACACAAGCTAAAAAAATGACTGTGTCACCCTCTGTTTGATGTCAGGTTTTCTCCTTATGCTATATGTTTGTTTACTGAAGTATTTCATCAAAAGAATAGCAAGCTTTAGGAAATTAATAAATAAATATAGCAAGCATAGTTCCATCTAATTTTTTATACATATGGATGGAATAGACACTATTATAGATGATAAGAAAGATACACTATTGCCAACAGGAACGGTAAGAAAGAGTAAGACTGTAAATTTGTGACTTCTACATTAGGAAGAACCCACATTACTAGTGTCCTTCTAACAGCTGGCTCCTTGAATTCAACAAAAAATGAAATATCAGTTCTACTGAACTGGAATAAACTCACCACTGGGTTGAACCCACCCAATAGGCATGTTGTAATACAAGCCTGGTGATCCCTTTTCAAGACATCATAGTCTCAAAAAACCTATAGAGTAGTTCTACTTTGGACAAATTGTATCATCAATAATTGAAATTTACTTGATGGAAACCAAACACTCATAGTAAAACAAATTCACATATAATTTAATGTAAAATCTTATATCTACTCCTACTTATGTCCTCTCCACATATTGTTATATCTGCTTATTCTACAAAACTGCACACATCATTTAAAAATTAATTATACTTATAGAATCAAATTTAATGAAATAAATAAATATGAAAAATGTCTTTTAATATTTTTACACATGCTGTTTCTAGAACTCTTAAGGAAATTCAAAGATTCCATATAGTAATATTGTCTTCACCTTAAAGAGAGATTTTAAATTTCTCTTTCTTTCAATGTATCTTTTAGCTTAGATTAAAGCTGGAGAATATTAAAACAATTCCAAGACAGCCTAAATATGACCTTGAGTCATACCTGGATTTGCCAAGGTGCATTGACCTCTAACAGTAGAAGACCTAATGGGCTGTGGAACAACATCAAGACATCATTCATGAAGAAAGCAACATGTCATTAAAGACAGGAAACAAAGGAAAAACCAAAGTGGATGTGTAGTTAGATAATTTCATGCCAACTTGAAGATAGATTAAAAATCTAAGGGTGGTATTCAACCTGTCAATCAGGTCACAACCTGATTTTGGATGGGAGCTTTGGATGGGAGTTTTGGATGGGAGCTAAGTGGGATTGGGCTGGGATGTTTTCCTGATATATAACTACTTGATAAAGTCTTTTCTTACACATACATGGCTGCCACTGGATTTGTTTATCTAGTCAGTTTAGACTGATACACTGAATATCTGTAGAGACACAGGAACTTGCTCTTTATTATAGAGTAGTGAAAGCAAATGGAAGAAATTATGAAGTTAAAGAGTTGCATAAAATGAAGAAACAGGTTTGTATCATCTCGCCATACTTGTTCAATCTGTATGCTGAGCAAGTAATCAGAGAAGCTGGATTATATGAATAATAATGTGGCATTGGGCTTATTAAAACACTTCAATATGCAAATGACACAACCTTGCTTGCCTGCTAAAATTGAGGAGGAATTGAGGCACTTACTTATCATGAATTGCAGTCTTTGATACAGATTGAAATTCAATGTCAAATAGAACCAAAATTCTCACAATTGAACCAGTAGGTAACATCGTGACAAATGGAGAAAAGATGGAAGGTTTCAAGGATTTTGTTTTGCTTGAATCCGCAATCACTGTTCCTGGAAACAGCAGTCAATGAATCAAAAGGGTGCCTGTATTAGGTCAATATTCTGACAAGACTTTATTAGAATATTGAAAAGCAAACATTACTTTGAAGATGATGCTGTGTCTGACCCAAGCCAGGGTATCTTCATTTGCCTCATTTGCATGTGAAAATAGGATATTGAATAAAAAAGACTGAAGAAGAATGCATGGATTTGAATTGTGGTGCTAAAGATGAATATTGAAAATACCATATGATACTAAAAGGACAAACTGATTTGACTTGGAAGAAGTATGACAGTTTTGGACAGGGATGGTGTGATTCTGTCTTCCGTACTTAGGACAGTTGTCTTTAGAGACATCCCTGGGGAAGGACATCTTGCTTGGTTTAATGAACGGACAGCAAAAAAGAGGAAGGGCCTTAAGAAGATGGATGGACAAAGTGACGGCAACAATGGAATGAAACATGGAAACAATTGTTAGAATTGTGCAGGAGCAGGCAGTCTTCCGTCCTGGTGTGCATTGCATCTCTAAAGATGGGAACCAGCTTGATGGTACCTAACTACAACAACAAGACCCTTTCATCTATTTAAACTATTCTGGAACATATTTACTTTCATTTTTGAATAATAGTTTCACTTGATATAGCATTCTATGTTATAAATCTTATTTCTTTTATTTTAGTACTTTAAATAAGTTGCTTTGTTATTTCTCATTGTTCCTGATACCAAGTCTGTATTTTTTCCTCAGGTTGAGTTCTGTATATGATGTATCTTTGTTATTTGACTCCTCATCACGTATTATCACCATTTTTCAGCAATATGATTATAATTTACTTAAATGCAATATTCTGTATGTTGATCCCTGCTTGTGGTTAGTTGACTTCTTATGCTTTTGATTTAATATTTGACTTCAGATTTAAAATTATTGACCACAAATTCTTCAAATAACTTTTTCATACTATTCTTCTTTTAAAAAAAAATCATTTCCTTGGGGGTTCACACAACTCTTATCACAATCCATACATGCAGCCATTGTATGCAAAGCACATTTGTACATTTTTGCCATCATAGTTTCTCAAAACATTTTATTTCTACTTAAGCCTTTGGTATTAGTTCCTCATATTACCCTCACTTCCTGCTCCCCTTCCCTCATAAACCTTTGATCACTTATAAATTATTATTATTTTGTCGTATTATACACTGTCCGATTTCTCCCTTCACCCACTCTTCTGTTTTCTGTCTCCTAGGGAGGAAGTTATATGTAGATCCTTGTAATCAGTTCCCCCTTTTCACTCCACCTTCCCTCTACCCTCCTGGTATCAACACTCTCACCAGTGGTCCTGAAGAGATCATCTGTCCTGGATTCCCCATTTTCTGCTTTCTATATGTACCAGTGTACATCCTCCGGTCTAGCCAGATTTGTAAAGTAGAATTGGGATCATGATACTGGGGCAAGGTGGGGGGAAACATTTAAGAACTAGAGGAAAGTTGCATATTTCATTGTTGCTAAAGTGTACCCTAACTGGCTCATCTCCTCCTCGTGACCCTTCTATAAGGTCATGTCGCTTCACCTATGCATGGGCTTTGGGTCTCCAATCTGTACTCCCCCTAATTGATAATGACATAATTTTTAGTTCTTTTATACCTTATACTCAATCTTTTCAAAACCTTGTTGTCACACAGGCTACTGCTTCTTCCTTGTGTGCAGTCTTTAAGACCTCAGATGCTATATCTTTTGATAACTGGGCACCATCAGCTTTCTTCACTACATTTTATTATGCATACATTTGTCTTCAGCGATTATATCAGGAAGGTGGTCATGCAATAATATGATTTTTAGCTCTTTGATGCATGCTAACTCATTCCTTTGACACCTCATGGTCACACACTGTTCTTATATCCTTCTGCAGTTCTAATCACAAAAATATTAAATTTTCCTAATGTGTTAGTCTAGGTAGACTAGAGAAACAAATTCATAAACAGACATATGTACATAGGGGAGACGCTTATATACAAGAGTAATGGAACATTCAGAAAGCATCCCAGTTCAGCCCCGTCCAAGTCCATAAATCCCATATTAGCCCATATGTTTGATACCAATCCATAAGTCCTCTTCAGACTTACAAAGCACATGCCATGACTCCCGGATAATCACAGGCCAGTAGGTGCAGAGTCTGGTGTATATATGGTGGTAGAAGCATCTCAGCATTAGCAGGGGTCTCCATGTGGCTTCTCTGGCTTCAAAAGTCTGGTTCCATCAAGGTAGGCACATGTGGCTTCTCCTCCCAGATGGTTCACAGAGACTCAGCTTTGTGTCTTGTCAGTAGCGCATCTCTAAGCGACTGAGTCTATTGTCTCTCACCTCCAAGGGGGAATTACTGTGTGATTTCCTAGAATTCTCAGAGAAAGTCTTGACCATTCAGATTGACAGGCTAGACTCCATCCCTACACTCCCATTCATGAAATTGACACATGAGTAAATGACTGCCATACCTAACAACCTCCGAATTCCACCCCCATTTAAAAAATGTGTATCCATCAGTGATCAGATTAAATATTTTATATTGCTTTGTCTTCAAATACATTGACCTTATCTTCTGCAAAGTTCCTGTCAATATTTGTTAGTCCAATGAATCTTTATTTTACAAGTTTTATTTTTTAGTTCTGGAATTTGTATTTGGTTCAATTTTTGATTGTATACTTCTTCATTTAGATTTGATATCTATTCTCACATTTTGTTCATTACCCACCACCACAACCCACGTCCTTTATTGATTAAAGCTATTTTAAAATCTGTGTCTGCTGATTTTAGCATCTCTTTACTTCTCAATTGATTTTTAAAGACTAGTTTTCCTTTTCTTTTTTTTCAGTTTTCCTTTTCTTTATCACTCCTATTTCCTTGATTTTGAATGCTTAGTGATATTTTAATTTTGTGTTTTGTTTCAATGTTGTTGAGTGATTTGATTTTGCTATCTTGTATCTCGGGTACCTTGAGCTGCCTTAACAAATTCCTTAAAAAAAAATAGGGATTTATTTTCTTCTAATCCAAGAGATTAGAAATCCAAACTGCGTGTATGGCTATAAAGAACTAACACTACGACAGGGAAGAAAAAGCCACCTTCCTGCCATTTAGGCAATTCTGACTCACAGAGTGTAGGTCTGAGGAGACCAACCCCTGTGTGATTCAGAACCTGTAACTCTTTGTGGGAAGAGAAAGTCTCTCTTTTTCCTGTGGAACAGCTGACAATTTCAGAGCACTGATTATGTCATTGCAGTCCAACATACAACTACTTTCCCATCAAAGCTATTAGGTAGCGGCTGTACAGAAAGGTTCTTCTTTTTTCAATAGTTTTGACAGGGGTTCTTTGCCATTGCTTGGCATTACTTGGTATCTTTTCTCTGTGGCGATTCTGCTCTTTTTATACCTCAGAAGGCATTTGACCTAGGACTCACATTTCTTTAGTATGACTTCATTAGCATAACAAAACAAAGAAGGTGGTAGGTATAGTAGTAACAGTTGGAATTTCAACATGTATTTTTATGGGGCATAGTTCCTTCCATAATGCAATCTTGTTCTGGAAGACACTTGATTTGCTTTTTAGCTAAACTTGATCCTATTGATATGTGTTTTTAAAACTTTATTGTGGTATAATGCAACATCTGGCACTTTAAGCATATTTAAGTATACATTTCAGTGATAGATTGACATGTTACGCAATTGTTACCACTGCCCATTTTGAAAAAAATGTATTACTATAAAGAGATATTCTGTACCCATCCAGAAAACTCCCTACACATGCCCCTTGCTTCCCTGTTAATTTCCAAATTTCTCTTGAATTTGCTTATTTTAGATAGCTCATTTAAATGGGATCATATATTTGTGTTTTGTGCCTAGTTTATTTCATTTGGGTTACTGTTTCCAGAGTCATATTTTGACATGTATCAGAACTTTTACATGTATTATCATATTTTGAATATACATTCAAGTATTGATGAATCCTTACATTGTTTCTACCTTTAGGTTGTGATTTTAAAAAGTTGCTATGAACATCATATTAGTATCTATTTTGGTCGTCTCTTGCCTGCTCCTACTACCCAACACAATGTAACCTTGTTAAAACAGACAATATATCATATCAATCATCCTCCAAATGCCTTTTTCATCCTATTTAGAATAAAAGCTAAAGATACATTTACTGCCACCCACAGACTTCTTTGTGACCTGAGTTGATGGCTTCATCACATACTTTCCCATGCCCTGATACCATATACCACCTTCTTCAAGAGAAGAAGAGAGAAAGAGTTTTTGATTACACTATCCATAAATGTTGCCTTTCTCCGATAACTGTATCTTTTGGACCTTCTTTCTAGACATACCACGGGATACCTCCCCCCAAAACTGAATTTTCCCCAAATCTATTTATTTATTTACTTATTTTACAAAGCAACCTTATCAACTTCACAGTACTCTCCATTATGCTTAATACTTTTGTCAAAATCCGCAATTCCATTCTCATAAACATCTTCAACTGTATCTGTTTGGGTGACTTATTGCACCTCCCTCTTTTTCTTCACCTTCTTTACATTATTAAATCACTGTCCTCTCAGTCCCTCTTCACTCACAGAAGCAAAAAGAAGTCAAAAGAAGTGAGCTCAGATGAATCAGGTGTGTGGGACAAGAGAGGCATGATGGCTTTTTTTGCCCAAAACTGGTGCACTGATATCACTGTGTGAGCAGGAGCATTGTCATGGTAACAAAACTGGTCCCCCATAATCCACAAATCAGGCCTTTTTTGTCTCACACTGTTAACGTAATCTTTTCAGTACCTCTAAATAGAAAGGTTGATTGACACTTTGACCTGGTGGAACAAACTCCAAATGCACTATGAGTCAACTTTTCTGTCCATTGGGGAAGTTGACAAAGATCCAGAATGAGGTTTGCCATCAACTGACATTTCACCCTTTTTGAAATGAGACAATCACTTGTATATGAGGTTTTTCCCATAATGCTGTCCTTATAAAGCATGGTCAATATCTCAACTGTTTCTGCAGCATTTTTCCTGAGCAGAAAACAAAATTTCACAGCTGCATACTTTTCTCTTAAATCAACCTTCACATAAAGACAAGATTTGAAGAAAACTGTGAAAAAAATGAAAAAAATTCACTGTGTCCACAGAGAAACATCCCAGGTGATGCCACCGGGTTCTCAAAGCTCACCTAGCAGTAAAAAGGCATATTACAAAAGCTTTACCCAGTGTTTGGGGGTTGGTACTCTCTTGTATATTTTTCCATTGTGAACATTTCTATTTTCTAAAATGATATATCCAACCTGTTTATTATATTCCTCATTATAAGAAAAACTGTTTGCACTAGAACTTTTGTTAAATGGCTAGTGTCAAGTCAGTTCCTATCCATGTTAACTCCCAGAAGAGACTTTTGCTTCTTGGTCTTTTGGAGCCTGGAGTTTCTGAGTAAACCACAGAGTCTTTCTACAGAGACAGCTCTAAAGAATTCACTCTGACGATTCTTGAGTGACAACTAAGCTCTCATCCATCTACACCACTCAGGGGTAGCAGTAAATAGGTAAAAACAAAACCAAACTGTGCCATAGAATCAATGCCGATTCACAGTGGCCCTATAGAATAGGGCAGAACTTCCCCTACGGTTTCCTAGGCTGTACCTCTTGATGAGAGTAAAAAGCATTCTCCCTTGGAGTAGTCAGTGGTTTCAAACTGCTACCCTCTCACTTAGCAGCCTAATGTGTAATCATTAGGCCTCCCACCCCCAAATTGATAGGTACTTGGTAAATAGAATCAATAATTTCTAAAATCTATTTTGCATTTTTTTCAGCCCATTGCTCTGTTTGTATATGTATACCTTTGGTTGTTTATGCATGTCTATTTTTAATATTAATTCATTTTAACCAATGACTCTCACCTCTCATTTATATGTTTGGAAGACAGTGATCTGATTTAAACATCTGCTTTCAACATAACATAGACTTCTCCAAGAATTTTGCAGGTGTGGCTTTTTTAAACCTAAAGAAGATCCAGAGTCCAATTCTGAAAGAATCCATGATCATGTGAATGACACACTTGGGGTGTCCCTGGGGACAGGAATGGATATGGGGTCTTTTAATTCTAACAAAGCCACAGACATGTCTGTTCTCTCCAGTGAGGGATCAGTTACCCAAACATAGGAGTCTCTTAAAAGTCTCAAATTATCATGAAACCATTCTAACCACAAATGGCATTGGAGTTATCCCCTTAATGGTGAATCCTACTTCTTGAAGCCATTTTCATATTCACACAAGGAATTGTTAAATCTACAGCTTGGAAAAGACTCTGAGTTCAGTGGTTCATTGATTTCATCTTCCTACTTCTGGGATGGAAGGATAGAACTATAAGTCAGCCCAGACAGTTCCCTATGCATTGTAGCCTTAAGCCATATACCTTCAATAAGCGTACACCAAGGCTAATGAGCACCTCGGACAGCCTCTAAGCTGTGCCTCCACCAAAATGTCAAGATGAGTGGTGTGCATAGTGGCAACACACCAGCAGAAACAGCGCTACCCCCACCTCCATCTGCCTCAATTAGGAACTCCTCATATTTCAATGCCCCATAGTTTCATCAGATTGATGGTACTAAGTCACTCACCCCCTTTTGTCTCTCACCCCCACACCTCTGGATGAACTATCCTCCAGGAAAGTTGTTGGGACATCTAGGGTTAATAGAAAGTGACCAGCAGGGTTTTGCTTCAAGTGACACACCTGCCATACCTTAGCTAGACCACTTACCCCCAATAAACTTAGATTATTTAGCAGCTTCATTTTCTGAAGTGGACTGTCCAGTAATCTTGAAGTCCAGTGATTGATTGACCTACTATAACTCTCTGGTTTAGCACATTCTTTGATCTCAGATCTGAGAAGGGAAGGATGCAGTCACTTCGAGGGATCTCTAAATGAGGAGCTTGCCCTGTAAGCTTACCACTGTAAATCTAAGCAGATACTGTGGGCATGAAACCTCTTTCATATCTACCTCTTTTACATCTACATTTCCAGATACAACACTGGCCTTTGTGTATAGGAGAGACTCTAAAATAAACATGCAATGGCACAGGAGGGAGGAAAATCACCAAAGAAACCACACAGAGAAGAAAATACAAAGCTAGTTGCTCATTCTTATAGGATGGTGGCTACCTGATGAGGAAGGAGTTACACAATTCAGCTAGTTTTAACATATAAGCCAGGATGAGCATCTTCACTTCACTGTGGCTGCACACATAGATTTTAGTTGGTGACACAGTGGTTAGGTCTTCGGCTATTAGCCCAAAGGTGGCCCACAGATGGAAGACTTGGCATTCTGCTTCTGGAAAAATGAAAATGTGGGAACCTCTGTGGGGGTAATTCTGTCTGTCACATGGGGTGACTATGAGTTGAAATTGATCCATGGCACCTAAAACAACACAAGACTATAAACTTCATGAAGGCTGGAATGATATTTTTCTGAAAATATCAATAAAGCTGCTTTGGCACGCATAGAATGTCTGACATTTGAACCCATTCTGAACAAGAACCTAACTGGGACCTGATTTTCAGTTGGTCTAGGGTTATTTTATGCTTGCTCTCCCCACAAGTTTTGGATAGACATTTGACCCCAAATAGATGTTTAATAAGTATTTCTTGAATGAACAGTTGGTTGAAAAAATATATGTCTATAGCAATGGCATCTTATATTTTTTAGGTTCCCTAGAAAACAGTGATTCACTGAATAAAATATGAAAGTACCATGCATTTCCACAATATCCAGATATATCTTTACTACCAATTTGTGTAGGAGACCAGCATAGAGTGATAGACATGATGGTAGGCTTTCAAACCCGGGCACAGTAAGACAGATTTTTCAGAACTATGAAATGTCATGGGAACATTTTCCCACAGATTACATAATTACCTATTTGTAGAATAAAAAACCATCATGAAAAAGAATACTTAAAGCTTCAACCAAAATAAAAAAAACTCACCTTTGCTAGCTAATACATGTCAGATGACCCACTCCAGTTTTATTGGCTAAAAGGAATCATAAAGTAAGGTCACAGCTTTCTGTGATTTTTTTTTAATTAAAATGGAAATTAAGAGACAAATGTTTAATCATCCTTAATGTTTGCTCTCTGGGAAGCCTACTATTTACTGAGAACAGGGATGGCATATATTAGGAGATGGACAGTAGGAAGGAGTCAGCTCTTCATCACTCAGTTCCTCTAGGACTCATTTATATAAACCTTCGTGCTCCGGGGTTGTTCAAACACCATACCTCCCCTGTCAGTCTCACCTGAAAAGCCAAGGCAAAGCTCACATCTTCAGGGAGATGCTGGCACTATTATCTCAAGCTTTACTATTGCTGTTTTTTTTTTTCAGTATACACAACCAAGCACACAACCACATACAATCTTTGCATATATGGACCCATTGTTTAAATACTTGGCAATGTCTGACTATTCTCATCATCTCAAACCTGCTCAGGACTCTCACACATGCTGCCTCTTCAAAAAAGAAACACTAGTAGAGCAATGAGATAGACATTGGACGCTAATCCTTGAGTCAGTGGTTCAAATCAACCACTCATTGACCGGAGAAAGATGAGGCAGTTTTATCCTATAAAGATTCAGTTTTAGAAAGCCTATATATGGTTGCCCTAAGTCCAAGATTATAAATCTGTGGAAGCAGACAATCTAATCTCTCTCTTGTAGGGTTGAATCACTGACTTTCAGGTTAGTAGCCTAACACCTAATACACAGTACCAAGAGGGTACTGTACTAATATAGAAATGCAAACCAACTTCATGACTACTTGATCAATTCCAATTCATAGAGATCATACAGGACAGAGTGTAATTACCCTTAGCTTTCTGAGAATTTATATCTCAGAGGGAACAGGTAGCCTTATCTTTCTCCAGAGAAACAGTGATGGGGTCCTACGGCTGACCACAGAGTTAACATCTCAACCCTCAATAACTTAGTATGCCATTAGCACTTCTATTCCCTAAAATAAGCCTCATGAAATGAATATAGAATACAGCAGAGTAAGAGCAGCCTTCTTACAAATAACAAATAGGAACTGTGAACAAAAACAATTGCCAGAGGGCTTTGGAAAGGAACTTACAGTTTGTACATTCTGGCAAGATGTCAACACATAAAGAAAGGAACCAGTATCTGTAAGTTTCCTCTTTTCTTGTGGCTTTGACTCCTGGTGGGCTACAGCTGTGGCAGAGTGAGGGGAGCTGAGGCCCTCAAGACAGTTCACTCTCATTTTGGTTTCAGAGCTCAGAGAGATCTCAGGGTAGCCTATGCTGGGTGTGTGTTAGCAGCATGCCATGGGTTTCTAGGCTGACTAATAATTTGTGTAGAGATGAAAATGATTGACTTTAACTTTTTATAATTTAATGAAGGCATTGAACTCTTTCTCTAGAAAAAAATAACTAGCAAGACACCCAAATATACATAAAATAACAGAGGTTTCACTCAATCTTATCAAGCCTGTTCATGATTGTTGGATTTGAAGCCATGGAAACTCAAGGGTAGAATAGATCTGCTTCATAATAGAGACTTACACTGGGTTCATAGATCAAATAATATCATGGGAAAGAAAATCAGAATAAAAAATAACTTTAAGCGTGGGGATGACCTGATAATTCACTCTGGAGAAAATAAATCTTGCACTTATGTGCAAATAATTAATTTCAAATGGAGAGAATGGCAAGGACATGACTCAGCGGCCTCATAAATAGAAAAAAATGTTATGGAATTTTGTTGATAATAAGGTCCATTATGTACCATAAATAATATTATGTGCCTGCCAAAAAACCAAATGTGATCTTCAGTCTCTTTAATAGGAGCGGAAGCTTCTTCAACTGCTCTGTGCAATATGGAAGCCCTTAGCCACATGTGGCTATCTAAAATAAACTTCATGTAATTTAAAGGGCTTTCAAAATCTAGCTCCTCAGTTTGGGAAAGAAAAAAAAATCCAGCTGCATTTTAAGTACTCAGTAGTCACCTGTGGCTAGGTAGCCACTGCATCAGGCAGCCTTGACATGGATCTCTCAAATCATCACCATTCTTCTGTTGGGCAGCCCTGTTCTAGAACAGGATGCTAAGAGTTACACTCTGCTTGCATTGATCAGAACACGCCTGGCATAGAGGACATAACCTGCATGCTGCTTCTCACAGTCAATTTTACCCACCTGTTGGTAAGAATGCCAAGTGTCTGATGGAAAGACATTCTTCTCCCACTATTATCCATTTAATATGAATGGGTTCAGTGTCTCTCTGAGTTTTGAGATGTACCTTTCTTAGTTTTCCCAGAGAAAACCCTCCTGGCTTCCTGTGAATAATGAGTTACAAGGATGGGAGCCCTTTTTCCTTTTTTTCTTTTCTTTTTTTAGGATCGGTGATGGCTCAGATATGCTGGGCAGTCAGCATTACATCCAAAGGACACAGTCAGTAGTATAGATTAGGAAATAGAGAGCCAGAAGGTGGTGTCCTTTGAACCTTCAGAACAAACTTTTCCTAAAGCCCGCCTGACTTCTTTTCACGCTTATAAACCTTAGACTGCTCTCAATGTTGAAGTCACTAGAGTCAGGATCTTTATGCCTTGGAGCACAGATGAATTGAGTTCTGTTGTGGTGCTCCTATTTGGACAATGATACAGCACACTGGAATGTTTTCAGAGTAGAAAGACCGAGAGGGTGAAAGAGCTTCAAGGAAATGCCCTTATTCTATTCCCATGACCAGATGAAACCTTAATTCCCAGGCCAGCCCAAGTGACTGATGTTACCATTTTGACATTTCATAAATTCCCCTGAGAAGGGTTCCAAAAACTTGCAGGCTTCATTTAAAATAATATGGTAGAAGGAGCAAGATCATTTGACTTGTCACTAAATCCATGGATCACCCTGTCTCACCAGGACAAAAAGAAACAAACAAACAAATAATAAGAAAGCAAATTCTGTAAAATTACTTTCCTTTTAAATATAAGTGACATTCATACCACTGCAAGGCTGTATTTTAATAAACCACCACTCCAAATGTGTCATTTTATTTGGTTGATATTATAGAAGAAAACCAATGGATTTTATTGTTTTGTCATTTTCTAATCCAGTACATTTTTATAAAATTCTCCAGATTGAGTTAATATTTTAGAGCAGTGTGTATAATGAAATCCAAAATAATGTTTGAAGGTAGCTCCGTTGGAAGGCTGATATAAGTGTCTTATAAAGGAAAGCAGAGAATGTTTTCAGAGGCTGGAGAAAGCAGGAAGACTCTCTTGACTCTCAAAATCACTGTCAAGTTCCTGTGTTGAATCAGCTAAACTGTCTATTTCCTCCCAGGTCCCTACTTTTACAATGAAAAGGTGTATATATTTCAGAACTTGAAAATTTTAATGCCTAAATCCACAAGGTGAGAAGCTTTAAAATATGGACATGAAAAATCTTACCCCTGTAGAAAGGAGTCTTGGGTGGTTCGAATGGTTAATATACTCAGCTTCAAATTAAAAACTGGAAGTTCAAGTCCATCCACAGACACCTCAGAAACTAATACCTGGGGATCTACTTATGAAAAACCAGCTACCGAAAGCCTTAGGGAGCATAGTTCCAACCTGATACTTTAGGAACTTTCTGGCTCAAAGGCAACCATATTTAACCCCAGAGATTCTTATAAAGTGTGATACAGCCAAAATATCTCATTGTAAAGACATCAGCTGTTTTTGTTTTTTGTTTTTTTTTCATTAAAAGCTTGCCGCATAGTACAGGTAGATCAGATAGGTGAATGAAAGCTGCCAGGTAGAAATTAGGATAAGATTGTGAACTGTGAGATGGAACGTTGAAGTGGAGCGCTGATATTTCATTCTTCTGTTACACAATTGAGATTATAAAGAAAAACAAGTGGCCAGAATATTAGAACCCAATCAGGCCAGCATGTTTTTTACCTGCTTTTTTTTCATAAAGTAAAAATATTGCCTCCATCAACGTCCCAAGTAAACACTAATCAGACACAAGCTACTTTCCTGGAGGAATCTTATAAAAGACTCCTGACCCGGGACTTGGGGAACCACCTTGGCAATCAGCATCTTGATGTGCTCCTTTACTTGACCAAATAAGTGATTCATCTTTTCCTCCTGTCCCAACAGTTCTGAGTCTCTATAGCCATACTGAGAGAGAAATCTGGGAGACTGCAGTAATAGTGATAGCCTGGGGAACACAAAAACTGTATACCATCCATTTTTCTGACTTCTTCATTGTCCTGAGGAAGTACAACCCCAGATCTCCTGCATTGTTAAATGAAACCGTTTTTCAGATATCTTGAAGAAACCTGACTTTTAAGTTATCATAAAATAAAATCAAACAATAGAAAAGCATTGCTGTCAAGTTGATTCTGATTCATAGTTACCTTTTAGGACAATATAGAACTGCATTATGTGACATGAGGAAACTCTGTCAGAGAGTAGAAGTAGCCCAATTGCCTGTTTTAGGGCAAGAGTTAAGGGTTATTATTAAGTACTGATGTGTATCTAGCAGATTGTGGCTAGAGTATACTGTCTTATGGAGTTTACACACTTTTAAAAAACCTGTGAAGTGTTAATGCATAAAATAAATTCTAGGTAAAAAAAGAACTGCGTCATCCAAAAGCTAGGCTCCAGGAATTGATGAAATACTAATTGAAATATTTCAGCAAGCTGATGAAGCATCAGAGGCACTTACTCATCTATGCCAGTGAATTTCGAAGACAGCTACTTGGCCAACTGACTCGAAGATAGTCATATTTGTACCCATTCAAAGAAATGTGACCCAATAGAATGTTTATATTATAGTGCAATATCATTGATATCACATGCAAGCAAAATTTTGCTTAATATCATCCAATGATGCTTGCAGCAATACACTGATACAGACTTGCCAGAGGTTCAGCCATGATTTAGAAGAGAACATGGAACACTGGACATCATTGTTGGTGTCAGATGGATCTTGGCTGAGAGTACCAGACACATGTTCACTTGTGTTTTATTGACTACGCCAAGGCATGTTATTATGTGGATCATAGCAAATTATAGAAAACCATGAGAAGAATGGGAATTCCAGAGCAATTCATTGTACTCATATGGAACTTGTATATATGAATCCAGAGGCTGTTGTGAGAAAATTGCATCGTATACAGTTGGGAGAGGTGTGCATCAAGAGTGTATCCTTTCACTATATTTATTCAACCTTTGTGTTGAACAAATGACCAAAGAAACTGGACTATATGAGGGAAAATGTGTCAAAAAGGATTGGAGAAAGGTTTAGTGAAAACCTTGAATAGCAGATGATACAACTTTGTTTGCTGAAATGAGGATGAATTAAAACATTTGCTGACAAAGATCAGCAAAACCTTCAGTGTGGGTTACAAGTCAGTGTCAAGACCAAAATCCTCACAACTGGGGTCATATGTAACACCATAATGAATGGAGAAAAGTTGAAGTTACCGAGGATTTTTTATGGCTTGGATGCGTAATCAAGGATCACGGAAGCAGGAGTCAAGAGAATGAAAGATGAGCTCCGTCAGGTAAATCTGCTGCATAAGATCTTTTTAGAGCAAAGAAAAGCAAGCCCATTACTTTGAGAACTAACACCTGAGCCAAGCCAGGGTATTTTCAGTTGTCTCATAAGTATGTGAAAATTAGACATTGGATAAAGAAGACTAAAAAAGAAAGGATACATTTGAATTGTGGTGCTGGAAAAGCATTTTTAGATTTCTATGGACTTCTAAAAGGGCAAACTGATCTGTGTTGGTAGAAATAAAACCAATGTGCTCTTTATAGGTAAGTATGGCAAGAAGTTGTCTTAAATACTTTGGATATGCTGTCAGGGGAGACCAGTGCCTGCAGAAGAACATCTTGCTTGGTAAAGTGGAGGGTCAGTGAAGGAGAGGCCATACCTCAAGGAGCTGGATTGTCACAGTGACTGCACCAATGAGATCAAGCAGGGGAACAATTGAGAAGGTGGTGCAGGGTTGGGCGGTATTTCAATCTGTTATGCACAGGGTCACTGTGGTTTGGAATGGATTCAATGGCATCTAACAACAACCAAGAATGACCTTGTAGCATTTTCAAGTCTATAAATATTTACAGAAGCACTCTGCACCTGTTTCTCCAAAGTGATGATCTCCTACCCCCAGAAAACAACACTAAAACAAAGAAAAACCACTGAATGACCATTTAAGATATGCTTCTGGGCTACGTGCATGCTATCCGTAGGCCATCAGGTGATGAATCATTTGACTTGCAGAAGTCTTTTCCTATTATTGCCCAAAGTCCTGCATCTCAGGAATTCACTCAGCAACGGAAAAGTTCAGTAGATCATCAGTTTGCAACTTCTGGAATCCATAAATAGTACAAATCATTAATGAATTCAAGTTGATGAACTAACAAAAGTTTGAAGGTCAAGTCTACCCAAAGATGCCTCAGTAGAAAAATATGGGGATTCACTTCTGAAAAATCAGCCATTGAAATTATGTGAAGCACAATTCCTCTCTAAAGTAAATAGGTTTGCCAGGTATCATAATTGAGTTCACACAAAACATTTTTTAAGAAAAAGAAATAGAGAATTCAAGATGACGTTCAGGTAGAATCATCTGTCATGTGCTTCTGTTGTTAGGTCAGAAAAATATGAAATAAGAAAGCCAGTATTGGAAGATTCGCTGCTAAAAATAGATTCAGTGTCCTAGTGTCTGGTGCAGACCTGCCGAAAGTGAATTTTGCCTTCAAAGTGACTTGAGAAGTCTCTGAAAATCATTAAGCTCACCACTTCTCCTGCGGGTTCCATGAATCCTTCACCAAATAGAACAGGACAGTGTCTGCCACTCCTTCCTATGACCAAGTATGAGACTTACCATATGCATTAATTTCCTTAGGCTGCTGTCTAAAGGTGGTCATAAGTCTACGATCTCAGAGAGCCCCTGAGAACTATCCATAAGACCTCACACTGGAGTTCCCCTTTGTACTATCCACCCCATCCTACATTCTTGCTCCCCAGCAAGGAATGGAGTGATTACATCAATGTGTTAATATGGGTAGACTAGAGGAACAACTTTCATAGACACACATATGGATATAAGGAAAAGATTTATATACAAGAGGAATTCAACATTGAGAAAGCATCCCAACATTGTCCAACCCAAAGTCATATGTCTGATATTAGCCCATATGCCCGATCCCAGTCTATAAAGTCTCCTTCTGACTCATGAAGTCACAGGCCAGTGGGTGCAGAGTCCCGGCGCTAGCAGGGGACCCCTCATGGCTCCTCGTTTCCAGGGCTCAGAGTCCATCAACAGCATCCAGTGGTGGCAGAAGCAACTCATCACTGGTAGGGGTGTCCATGTGGCTTCTCCAACTTCAGAAGTCTGGATCCATCAGGGCAAGGCCATGTGGCTTCTCTTCCGGTTCCAGCTGCCATCTTGTCTTGTACATAGTTCGTCGTCTCTGAAACTAACTCCCAACAACTCGGGAGATAGCCTCTCATCTCCATGAAGGAAATATTTCGAGATTTCCCAGAAGTCTCAAGAGAAAGCTATGCCCATACAGAGGCCTCATTGACTACTCAAAGGCTATCTCCAGATTAACAGACTAGACTCCACCCCTATATCTCAATCATGAAATCAACATAAGCACATGACCGCCACAATTAGAAATCTCCTTTCCCCAACTTCAATCCTGCCTGCACTAGGAATGATAGGCAAGTAATCACAAAATGTCAGCAATTGATGAGTTCCTGGGATATTTACCTCTGACATAGCTGTGCAAAAGAGCCAGGAGTGACACAGGAGTGCAACCAGGGGAGAACAGATCCGATTGGCCCCCAAATCACTTGGCTAATCCCCTTCCCTGGGGATCAGCATTGCATAGCCCCAATGCCAGGACATGCCACACACCCATTATAAAAAGAAAAATGATATTATGATGATTTTAAAATGCTTACAATGCTAGACTGAGTTCCTTTGCATAAGTTTACATGCAAACTACCAGAAACCTGATCCTGGTCTATTAGCATCATATTAGCATAACAAGACAGACAAAATTCTGATCCCCAGAGCAAGCCTAGGATGTTAGCATAACAAAACATGAAAAACCAGGAATTGAGAACCACAGCCCAAGGGCAAACTGGTTCTACCAATTTGAGGATCTACAGAGAGTTTTCAAAAGAGTGAAAACAGTGGCCAGACAGTCCAGGCTAGACCTGTGCCCACATTGTTGACTTACCCCAACCTGACACAATAGCATGCCTCCATCCACTGGCCTCAGCCCACCTTTAACACCCCCACTGTCTGAGGCCTCTGAGTTTCCACAGCACTTCAGGTAGACAGCAGCCAAACCCACCACCATAGTAGGCCAAAGGTGGTTCCTGAATCTACTCTTGTAAGTCACATAGAGAAAGAACCACTTGGTTACTCATGAACTTAGTGCCAAGTTCTTCCAAAAAGACATCCAGACAGCAGCGGACCTGTGTTAGTCTGGGTAAGCTAGGGAAATTAATCCACAGAACTCATTTATATAAAAGAGCTTTATATAAAGAGTAAGTGTACATTAAGAAAGCATTCCAACCCAGTGCTGCCCGAGCCCATAAATCCAATGTTAGCCCATATGTCTGACAGCAATCTAAAAGGTCATCCTCAATTTCAGAAAATATACATAATGACACTGACTGCAGTTGAAGAGCCAAAGAGTGAGTATGTAAGCATCTCAGTGCTGGCAGGGGTCTCCACACAGCTGCTCCGGCACTCAGGGATGCATCAGGATAGGTCCTGCTCCTCAAGGATTTTGCACAGGAAGTGAGTTCCAGTTGAGGCAGGGAACTTTCTAAGGTAGCTGCACCCTGGTTTGACCATCAATCAGACAGCAAGAGACCCAAGAAACATAAAGATGAGGCTAATTGAGCTATTTATCTCTCTGCCCTTCAATTAATCCCACATGTGTTTAATGGCGAGGCTGACCCAGTAAACCTTAACTATCTCAATACCTCAATGAGAAAAAAAGTAAAACAAAGTTCAACAGTGGAATACATCCTAAACCTCACAACACTCATTGAAGAAACAGATGATCTGCAACAAAACGAAATCAAAAAGTGTTGCTTGAAGTACTGCAGGATATAAGGGTAGCAACACAGAATGAGGAGTCAATTTTAGAGGATATGAAATTCACAAACCACAGGGAAACACAAGAACTAATGGATGAGGTAACAGAAGGAAAGCACAAGATAATAGACCTCACCAACAGAGTAGAAGAGGTAAAGAATCCAATCAATGATCTCAAGGACAATCAGGCAGACTTCAACAAATGGAAAACACAGTCAAACAAGATAATGAAAGAGGCAGAATAAAGCCTGAGATCAATGACAGATTTAAAAAGAACATTATTTGAATAATTGGTCTTCTGGAACATGACACAACAGAGAAGTCTACAGCTAAATTTTTAACTGTAAACAAAATTCCCCACCTTAATGAATGAAATCAAACATTGATATAGGAAGCAGAGAAAGCATCAGTTTGACTAATTCCCCGGCAGAATTTACCAAGGCACATAAAATTTAAATTATCCAACTATGAGGAAGAAGAAACAAACTGAAGAGCACCAATAGAAGAGAGGATGGTCACATACAACCAGGCTAGCGTAAGAATATGCTCAGACCTATTACAAATAGCATGAAGAGGAGAGAATGGAGTAACATCTTCTGAAAGCTGAGAGAAAAAAAAAGCACCTGAGAATCCTCTACCCTGCCAAATTATCTATTAAGATAGATGGTGAGGGAAGCACCTTCCCAGACAAGGAAAAATTCAAAGAATAAACCAGTGGTCAGCAACCTATGACCTGCGGGTCACCTAGGGACCCAATGGGAAAATTTTAGTGACCCACTAACAAATTCTTAATTACGACGATCGGTAGGTATTCTTCCCAATGAATTGAAGTAGGTACTTTTGATGTACAGCAATGGCTGGTGGTAGATGGCAATCACTGCACCGTGGTGCTTTCAATTTGGTGAAACAGTCATTGGCAGCCGACGACTCTCAATGACTGTCTTCTTCGACACAAGCCAAACAAATGAAAAACAATATGTGCAGTTTGACTTCAATGATATAGATCTCATTGGACTTGTCTGTGAATGAAAGTACTGACATAAATAATGTCACAGTCTTGCAATATTTTCTCATTTTGGAGCTATTGATTCTCTAGTTATTCATGCAGAGTTGTGTGTACTTTCACCAATGATAGGTACTGTGAAAGGGAATGACATTTTAAAGAAAGTTCAAGAATTCATTAAATTAGAAAATGGTAATGCTTTTGAATTGAAGAAAAAATTATTTTCTATCAAAATTGATGGGCTTTAGCAATGTTGGGAAAACATGCTGACTTTGTAAACATATTGCAGAAGGAACTTGGAAGACCACTACTTTTATTTCACTATATAATGCATAAAGAAATTTATGTGCAAAAGTCTCCTCAAAATAGTTAAATAAAGTGATGAGCATAGTGATTAAAATTACTAATACAATTATAGCTCATTCTGCCTTGAATTACAGAAAATTTTTAGAAGAAATTGAATGTGAATATACTGATTTTTTAATGCATACTGAATTTTGGTGGCTAAACAGAGGAAAGGTTCTAAATCACTTTGTGGAATGCATTGATGCAATTGATATATTTATGACTGAAATCTGTGAAAGTGTCCCTTACCTCAAAGATAAAAATTGACTTCTTAAATTAAAATTCATAGCAGATATTACTAATCATGTCAATGATTTAAATTTGTGCTTATAGGGCAAGGAACAGACAATTCTCAAATTTTATGAAGAATGGAAAAATTTATGTTGTAAGATAGCTCTATTCTAGGGTGACTTAGTGAAATAAACATTTAAATATTTTCCTTTAGTAAAATTTCATAAAGAAATTACAAATGCAGGAGCAGATATGCTTAAAACTTACATAGATGCCATTCAAACCAAATTTGAAACCCTATTTCTGAACTGAAAATCCCATGGTCCTATGTCCAGTTTTATAATAAAACCTGATGAAATGGAAGACATTGTTTTGGAGCTGCAATATTTCAATTTCCTTGAAATTGAAAATATGGATATGGAGCTAATTGACTTCAAAAACTCAGCAATATGGACAAATTCAAGCCTTTAAAAGACAACTTGAAGCCACAGATGAAAATCACTTAAGCGTGATAACTGAATGTTGGGTATCATCACTTCCTTCCAAGCTTTCTTTGATAAAGAAAGTTGGTTTAGCTTTACTATCAGCTTTTGGGTCCAACTATTCATGTGAACGGGTATTTTCACAAATGAAATTCATTCTCAATGCATCACAAAGCAGTTTACCTAACAAAAATTCAGTCATGTTTCTTTTAAAAACAATGAATTATCATGCAAATATTTCAAACCTTACAGAGATAATAAAACAGCATCAAAGAAGCCATTAATATGATTAAATGTTCTTAATTAAATAGGGGTTTATTTTGTTTGCATGGTGTTTACTTTTATGCTAAAATTTTATGATTTCTTTCAAGTTGTAAATATGGATTTGATGATAGTAAAATCCGTAATTCTATCTTCAAGGTATACTGCATTATCGCATTTGTATAATGTTATTATTTTCTGTGTTCTTTTTTCGGGGGCATCATTGAAATCATTGAAAAATATTGACTATCAATTTCATATGGAGAGGGAAGAAGCCTAGAATGAACAGAGAATTTCTCAATAAGGACAAAGTAGGAGAACTTGTCTTACCCAACTTTAACAGCTACTGGGCAGCAACAGTGATCCAAAGAGCCTGGGATTGGAGTAACGACAGATACTCAGACCAAAGAAAATGAATGGAAATCCCAGAAATAAAACCATTACATATAGACACCTGACCTAAGACGAGGTTTTCCAAAGCAGGGTGGTGGATGCCCTCTTTAACAAGTGGTGCTGGGGGAGAAAAAGGATATCTAGCTGTAGAAAAATGCAACAAGTCCCTTACCTCACCCCATGCACAAGAACAAACACAAGGTGGATCACAGAACTAGAAGTAAAACCCCAAACTCTCAGGACCATCAATGAAAGAATCAGGACCAACCTAAGAACCTTAGTTCAGGGAATACAGAGACTAATAGCAATAGGGAGGAGTGCACACAGAGATGAAGCTGAAATTGTTACCTGGGATATACTAAGGATAAAACACCTGTGTCCATTGAAAGACTTCACCTGGACACTAATAAGAGGACCCACACACTGAGGGAGGACTTTTGGCAATGACACAACAGACAAAAGACTAATTATTAACATATACAATGCTTCCTTACCTTGCAAAAAGAGGATAACAGTTACCCTCCCCGCAGCAAGTAGGTAAAGGGGAGGAGACTTGAATGGCCTATAGACATATGGGAAAACATCCCAGTCATTAGTCTTCAGAGAAATGTGAATTAAAACAATTATGAGACACTATCTAACAACATTGCAGCTAGTCCAAATCAGAAAATCAGAGACCAACAAATGTTGGAGGGGATGTGGTGAGATAGAAACTCTCTACCACTGCTGGTGATCATATAGATATGCACAGCCACTATGGAGACTCACCTGGAGATGTTGAAAGCAAACAGAGATTGAGTTACCTGATGACCCAGCAATTCCTCTACTGGGCGTTACCAGAAGAGGTAATAAATAGACCAAGACCAGTTGTCTATGTTCCAAAATTTATTGAGCTGCAATTCACAATGGCAAAGAATTGGAAGCAGCCTAAATTTCCATGGATAGACAAGTAGATCAGAAAAGTCTGGCACATATACGCAATGGAGTACTGTGCATCACTAAAAAGCACAGCTGATTGCATGAAGCACATCACCTCATGGCAAGACTTGGAGGAAAACCTGGTAAGCAAAGTTAGCCAATCACAAAGGGTCAAGTACAACATGAGTCCACTGCGGTAAGTGTAATTGCACAGTAGTTATAGAAGAAATGCCACTTATCTCACACTTTATAGACTGAGGTAAAGGCAACTGGGCAGGGAAGAGACCAAACCCAAGTATGCTCATGTCATTCCAATACTAAGAAGGGGAAAGAGGTGGGGAGTGGAGTAGGAAGAAAAGGGAAGGAAAAAAAGAAGGAGATGATGATACTTGGGGAGTAGGGGACTAATCCACCCAGGGGGAAGCTATTGTTTATATCCCCACAGAAATGGGAGTGAGTGCAGACCCCACCACAGCATGCCAAACCTTGAGGGCAATGTAACCACATGGGGCAACTCATAAAGGGAGAGGTCTACAGGGCCAGCCCCAATCAGCCAAATCACCCCAATCACACCTTTCCCTGGAAGTATGTGCTACAAAGGACAGCACTAAACCTACAGGATGGGGAGAGGGTCCTACCTGCCATGTCCATACAGCAGCAAACCAAGAAGGAAAAAAAGAGAGAGTGAGGGAATAAACCCTGTACTGGCACACCAAGCCCTGAAGATAATGTCCCTGCCTGGAGCTGCTAAGGCAAAATGAGGATTGTAGGCCCATGACAGCTTGAGACACGATTTCCCCTCATTAGGACCTACCACAAAAGACAACAACATTGGGGACATAGGGCAGGGAGTGAATACAGTCTGACCATCCCCACAGTGGGGCGAACCAAGAAGGGAATATAACCAACCAGCAACAGGAACAAAGTCTAGCCACAATCCTCCTGAGTAGCCCCCAAAATAGACTTAGCACTAGGATGGGCAGTTCCTGGAACATACCGGGATTGGTGGGGATATACTCATAAGAGACAGCAGACAGATCTAGAACTATGTATTCTTTGTGTGTGTGTGTGTGTGTGCGCGGGCATGTATGTGTGTGCTAGTTTCCCCCTTTTTGTTTTGTCGTTTCCCTTTCTACTCAATATTTTGTTTTCTTTTTGCTTTATCTCTGTTATTGTTGTTTTGCCTACCAATATAAGAAAGGCATGGGAAACAATGGGACTGGAAGTTCTGAAGGAACTAGGGGGAGGAGAAGGCTAGGGAAAGGAGCAGTGACCAAACAACCCTATAGACAGGGGAGCAACTAAGAAATTAAAAGCAACAAGAGGGAGACATAGAGATGGGGGTGTTGGAGCAATAACAATCTAGATGAGAAGAATTACTAAGAGGCAGATGAAGGGTGAGTAGGATGGGGAAGCAGAAGAAAACATGGGAAAGATCTAGGAAGCAAGGCTGTAAATATATTAATTCATAAATAGAGGTATTGATCTATGTACATAATTTATATGGCATTGCATTGAAGAAGTGGACGGACTTTGAGCCTCTGCTCAAGCCCTCCCTCAATGCAAGGTCACTTACATCTAACAGTCTAGCATGCTGTGATGTTCACCCTCCTGACATGATTGTGAAAGACAAAATGGGTGCATAAAATGTGGTGTGTAAAGCTGATGGTGCCCAGCTATCAAAAGATATAGTGGCTGAGATCTTAAAGGGTGGAAGTTAAACAAACAGCCATTTAGTAGAGAAACAAAAAGCCCAAATTGCAGAAGCACACCAGCATGTGCATTCATGAAGTATTGATAGAATCAGGTAACAGGCACCAGAATATACAAAACAAGCAAGAAAACAACATATTTTTGAGAAAAAGGAGGTATGAGCAGAGACCCAACACCAATCTGTAGACAATAGGACATTCTCTTACAGAAGGGTCATAGGAAGGGATGAGTCAACCAGGACATACTATAGCAGTGATGAAACACACAATATTCCTCTGGTTCTTTGACACTTGCTCATTCTTCACTATCATGACCCCAGTCCTGCCTTTGGGGTCTGGTTAGACCAAATCATGTACATTGGTATATACAAGAGCCCATGACACACACAGAATCCAGGTCAGATAAACCCCTCAGAAACAGAAATGAGATTGGAGATACCAGGAAGTTAGGGAGAACGTGTGGGAAAGAGAGGAACCAATCACAGTGATGACACATAAACTCCCCCCAGGGGGTGAACAACAGAAACGTGACAGCAGTTGTTGTAGGATATGAAAAAAAATCAATCAAAATATATCAAGGGGTCACAAGGGTGAGAGAGTGGGGAGGAGGGAAAAAAGGATCTGACACCAAGGACTCAAACAGAAAGTAAATGTTTCAACAATGATGATGGAAACATATGTACAAATATGCTAGTTACAATTGATGGATGGAATGTTTAAAAGCCCTCAATAAAATTATTAAATAAATAAAATTTTAAAATGTATGTAGAATCTGGAAAACCCTAGAAGAAAGGGCTTTCCATGCCAATAAACAGAGTCTTGGAAACTCAAAGGGGACAGTTCTATCCTGTACCTATATGACTGCTGTGAGTTGACATCAAATATAGGATAGTAAACAAATCTGGAAAAGTATAACAATAGTTTACTTGATTCTTGAGGAAATGGAAGATTTCCTCATCTGACCACCCATGTCTTCAATAGGGAGGAGAATCCAACTCAACAAGGATGACTGGCACAAGACAGAGGTCAGACATGACTCCACGTTCTGTCCTTCTTTTACTCTATTCTGACATCAACCATTCCTCCTACAACACTCTATTTTTCCACTCGGTTCAATAATCCATTACAAGGGCTACACAGGACTCACTGATAATATTCAGGATAATGGGGGGTTATTGGGGAAAGCTACCACGCATCAGAATGAGAAAACATTAAGGATACAGTCTTTTGGTCCAGAGCAGTAGTTCTCTTCTCAGCCAGCAGTCCTCAGCCTCTGCCACCTTGACCTCTCCTTCCATAGACCTGGAAGACTACTGCTCTGCCACTCTGTCTCACAGTCTCTGCTCTGCCTCATGAGCTCAGCTCTGTGGGTTCTAGTGCTTCTGCCATTTCAGACCGAGCTCTTGTCTGGGCTTCACGAGAAGCTCTTCTTTGGGGTTGGTTAAGGGATTCTTCCTCTGTTCCTATCTCTGAAATGGCTCCCTTATTTGCAGAGGGATGAAAAAACAGACCAATTTCCTATATTCATGTTTTGCACAGTCCATTTGCATGGTACCATCCAATCATTTGGGGGGAATTATGAATACCTGCATAGAAGAACCATACATAATTCCAATTCTTTAGAAATTTCAAGGACTGGTAGTAGAACTCAGAGATGACCTGAAGAGTTTTATCTCTTTTTGGTATTTTTCATTAATATCTTTCCCCCAAAACATCTCAGATTAACATTTATTCCAAGCCAATCCATCCTATATATATATATAGATATATATATATATATCATAGTATATCTCCTTATTAGGTTTTTGCCTCTAGATCTCTCTTTTCTAGAAGATTTTGAATTACCTTAGATAAGGGTATTTAGTTATCCAATGCACATTGCTAGGGGAAAAGCTCCATGGTTATGAGTACTCATTCTTTTTTATAATAAAATCATAAAACCAATTAGGAACACTATGGTGAGTCCCAGTTTAGAAAGATTCTTAGGTGTTAATTATGGTCTCTCATTGGCCAGGTTTCTACCAATCTCTGTGGCTCTGCTATTTCCTACCACTTGTGGTCAAGATTTGTGGTCAGAGGTCTTCCTTTGGTGAATAAGAGAGATTCATTAAGATATATATCAGTCTTCAAGACTTCATAAAGATCTGATTTCTCTCTTACCTGCTTGATGGCAGAAATATTCATGCGATTTGCTTTAGACGATAAAATGTGAACAGAAGTGATGTGTGCACGTCTAAATTAAAGTATTAAATTTGGTGTCTTTCTTTCTTTCTTCCTTTCATAACCTGACCTGGGAATTATGAAAGCATTTGGTAAATGATCCCCTTTTTATTTGACTGGCTCCAGAGTGACAATCCATGTTGGAAATAAAGTGCATAAAAGTGATGACATGCTTGAATTACATCACTGAGAAGAGAGGCTGTTTAGTTATTGTAACATAGCCAAGTCTATTCTGAATGATAGTGCATATGAAACAGCATAGCTCTAAACAGACCATGGCCTGCAATCAGAGAGCTCCTTCTCCTAGAACTTTCTTTCCTCCATGCCTTTGTGCACATAGCTTCTTCAACACTTTCCTCTGTCTTTTGAACCTAAAGAGGACTACCTGGATCCAAATTAGTCTATAGCTAATTGTATCCTGTGAGGTATTGATCTTCCTGTGGTTTCTGACTTCTTGGGGAGATCTGCCCCTCCTATATTTTCTCTTATGTACTTCCTTTAAAGGCAGTAACCTTACTCACCCTTATTGCTCCACCCTGCTGTCCTTGTTCATGGTATGCATTGCATGGCATGAGGAACCCCACAGGTAAGGAATATCTGAAGCACACATTCCTAGGTGTTCTATGAAGAAATACTGCTTCAGAAAGGCAATGCAAAAGGAGTGTCTGTTGGTGCATGTTCCTGTTCACCTTGGATTTAGGAAAAAATGCAACACTTTTATGACCAGCAAATTGATCATATGTGCATTAATCTGGGTAGACTAGAGAAACAAATCCATAGAAACTCTTATGTATATAAGAAAGTGTTTTATATACAAGTGCCACTGTATATCAAGAAAATACCCCAGTCTAGTCAGTCATAAGTCTGATATTAGTCCGTATGTCTGATAACAATCCATAAGTCCTCTTTAGACTCAATAAGCACATGTAATGACACCAGCATAATCAAGACCAGTGGGTATCCAGTGGTGGAAGAAGCATCTCAATGCTCACAGGGGTTTCCAGTGGCTCCGCCAGTTTCCAGAGATCATGTTGTCATGTGTGCTGTCAGCTGCAATGTCTCCCAGGGAGTGTTGTCCTTAGAAAGTCTTCAAGTGAGTATCTGAGTCTCTCCTGCTTCCAAGAAGAAAGTACCAGATTTCCCAGAATTCTTAGAGGAAAAGACCATGTCCACACAGAGGTCTCATTAGCTATGTCCAGATTGACAGGCTAGACTCCACTCCTACATTCTTAATCCTCAAATTGACACTAGATTAGGTGACTGCCACAACATGGGAAGGGAAAATACTGGCCCCCTTCAACAGAATCAGCAGCATAATTAGCATCTGTTTGGCAAGTTTTAAACAAAGATATCTTACTTTTCCCCAGTTCCCTGGTGGCCTGAGCTGCTAGGCTGGCTGTGGGTAGGATGAGAGCATTTCTAGGTACCCTGGGGCACATGATTTGTGTGACGAATTATCCAAGGTGAAACAGAAAGAAGTGTGTTGGAGCAGCCAGATTTTGGATGAATTTGTGTCTGTTCATGTCAGAATTAAGATTATCTTCAAGAATCAGAACCCAATCAAATAATAATAATAATCCAGACTATCTCATGGCATACAATGATAGCTGAACCCTAATGTTTTAAGTTTCAAGTCAAATAGCCTGGGCTCGAATTCTCAATAGTTTGGCAAGTAAGGCCAAGTAATTTATCAAAGTGTGTGGCATACTTCCAATATAAACAAAAACTGTGAAAAAGCAAACTGTAGTTTGCTTTTTGCTGGGTCTGAATCCTGCATCTGACTTATTGACCTTGGGTTCTATGAACTTGAGTCAATCACCTGCTGCATTGCCTATTGATCCTGGAAGAAATCAGTGGCCCATCATCTAATTTGCCAAGTTTGAATCTGTTGGCCTTTAGGCCTCTAGTTTGACCAGCTAAACTTGGATTCATTCACCTCAACAGCCATAAAGCTGCTGTTTCCTGCCAATCTTAGGCTCATCAGTTCCCCTCAGATGAGTCAGCAGAAGCTTCCAGCCTAACATCTGATCCACAGACTTGAAACCTGCTTGACTTGAACATGCCTAATTCTATAAAACCATGGACCATTTTATTTATATAAATCTCTTGATAGATAGGTAGGTAGGTAAATAGAAAGCTAGAGAGATAAACTTTACTGGTTTGGTTTGCTTTTCTAGAGAACAGAGATATGAGCCCTCTAGATTGTATTCTGAAAATAATGTTAAAAAAATTGAGGGGTTTTAAGTAATGGCATGTAAAAGGAGGTCTAGTAGAGTTGTGTATGTTCAAATTATTTCTCTACTTCAGTATTCAAGGTCCCTCTTGATCAGGATCAACTCTTTATCTTGCCTACGACCTAGCCTTCTTTCCAGTACAAATAATGGTGCAGACTCACTGGACATATGTGCACATGCATACCAACATGTCTTTGCACATTCTGTTCTTCAAGCTGTGTTCCCTTCTAACTCTCTGAAGTGTATTATATATTCATTTTTTAAAATAACAATATTTTTTTATTTTTGTTTCACGTCTTAGATGCTGTGACAAATATAAAGAAATAAAAAATTATCCTTAATCTATCAATAAGGCTGAAGACAAATGTGTGCATAAGCAAATGTGGTGAAGAAA
Organism: Nesogale talazaci; assembly: GCA_004026705.1. NCBI lineage: Eukaryota > Metazoa > Chordata > Mammalia > Afrosoricida > Tenrecidae > Nesogale > Nesogale talazaci. Next base: position 103,597 of record PVJH01004220.1, read on the forward strand.
GCTGATGGTGCCCAGCTATCAAAATATATAGCATCTGGGATCTTAAAGGCTTGAAGGTAAGCAAGCAGCCATGTAGCTCAGAAGCAACAAAGCCCACATGGAAGAATCACACAAGCCTATGTGATCACAAGGTGTTAAAGGGAGCAGAGATCAGGCATCAAAGAAGAAAAATCACTTCATTGTAAGTGAGGGGGAGTGCAGATTGGGGACCCAAAGCCCATATTTAGGCAACTGGATATCCCCTTACAAATGGATAGTGGGGAGGAGATAGGGTGAAGTATAACAATGATGAAACTTACAATTTTTCTTTAGTTCTTAAATCCCCTCTCCCCCCAATATCATGATCCCAATTCTACCTTGCAAATCGAGCTAGACCAGAGGATGTACACTGGTGCTGACTGGAACCAGAAACATGGAATCTAGGGCAAATGATCCTTTCAGGACCAGTGATGAGAATGGCGATGCTAGAGGATGCAGGTAAGGTAAGGTAGAAAGGGGAAACCTATTATAAGTATCTACATATAACCTCCATGGGAGATGGACCACAGGAAATTGGGTGGAGGGAGACATCGGACAGTTTAAGATATTACAAAATAATAATAATTTATAAATTATCAAAGTTTCTTGAGGGCGGGGGAACAGGGAGGGAGGGTAAAATGAGGGGTTGATACCAAGAACTTAAGTAGAAAGCAAATGTTTTGATAATGATGAGGGCAACAAATTTACAAATATGCTTGACATACAATGGAAGAATGGATGGAGTGTGATAAGAGTTGTATGAATCCCCAATAAAATGATTTTTTTAAAATCTATCAATAAAAGTGATACTTAGCTGCATTTCTTTTCTTTTTTTCTAATAAATGATAGTCATAGATAATAATTATTATACCTACTTATTTTTACTGTAAATGAAGGAGAAATAGAAAAATTTGAAAAGTTTTGCCTTATGTGAATGTTTTTTTAATCAAATTCAAACTGTAATATTACAGATCTTTAAAATACATTTTTGTACTCAGTTTCACAACCTGGGCATTGCCATGTAATTACATATTCTTTTAAACTTTCAGAATTCTTAAAAATTTGCCTCTAATATCATCATTTCCCAGTTTTCCTGGGCCCTAGGAGCCATCAGTTCTTCCTTGGGTACTTTCTATGTTCCCTCATGATGGCACATAGAGAGCATAAAACTAGTAACCAGTTGCCATCAAGTTGACTATAAGTCATGTATTTGAATGGAGCTGCATTGAGAAGACAGTCATGGCTCATTTGGGCAGAACACCAGACCTTTGTTTGGAGTCTCTTCTGATGTACTCATGCCTACATCTTTTTAGTTGACAACACTTTGCAAAGCATTAACAATTTGCAAAACCTAGGGACCCCTTGGAGCACATTGTATATCCTTAGTATATGCTTGTTGGAAGCAAGATGGTGCTTTACACAGTACTTATCCTCAGTCAATGGCTATCTTTAAGCAGGTATCAGTCTCCCCTCCCTTCGATTTTATCACTAGATCTGGAAACAGGTGCTGGTTCACCTGTATGCTATAAAGATCAGTGTGATGCATGTGATCTGGAGTAGTTCTTAAGCAGTCAGAGACCTTAGACCACAGGTGGGGAACATTTTTTTTTTGGCAAGCACCATGTGCATATTTGTAACATCACTCATGGACTATACAAAGTAATTATCTTAAAAATTAGCCTGCTATATTTAGTCAAACATCAATTCACCTCTAATGTGATAGCTAGAACTGCTTCTCTTTGGCGAGATGGTTGATGTTAGCTGGTAATGATGAATTCATAGACCTTTTGCCCTTGGGCCAGATATTCCCCACCCATGCCCTAGGCCATGAAAGATGCTCTGATTGTACATGCTCAATCAATTCTAATCTGCTCTGATTATACCAAAAATCCAAAAGCACATTATTCACAGAAGGCAGGGCAGTGCAATGACAGTCCTTTTAAACAAATGTCACTTCATTGCTTCGTTGCTCCTTTTATGTTAAAGGTGCTATTTGGGGGTAATGCTGTACCCATGTATCATTAAGTTGCCTGAGAGTCGGCTGTACTACACAACTCTGAGGGCAGGAGAACTACAAATACCTCCCCAAAGTAGTTCTTATCACTTGTTTCTTTTACCACTCTCCACACTTCAAGCCAAGTCCAGAGGAGCCAGGGAATGCAGAACACCTTGGCTCTTCTCTATACAGCTTATTTGAAAAGATTACAAAAGTCATAAAAATGTCAACTTCTGTATTTCAATTCTGTAAAGTACACATGCAGAAGGCTCTCTATTTGCTGTCCCTTCTTTGTAATGTGAGTGGGAAACCTTCAGTTTCATGCTCGAATAAGAGAGTGGTGTCTTTCACTTTGGATAGGTGATTTCTGGAGTGTGGATGTTTTCTCCAGGCAACTTGTCAGAAACAACCCAGACTGAGGATAAAAAGCACTTCTCGCATGACTGTTCCTATCCTTTCTCAGTAGTGTGGGGAAGACCTTTCAGGAAAAGTTATCTGCCCAAACAGATATATCAGCTGCAGGGTGGTAGAAGGCTTAGGAAGATAAATGAATGCATTGTATTTATAAAAGTAATTGATGACTAAAATAGTAGCAGCGGAAACATCTTGTTGTGCAATCACTGGTGGTTCTGTAGCTGAATTTTCTCCTTTCATGTACAAGTCCTAAGTTTAATGCCTGTGGGAGTTAGATGATTTTCTGTCAACTTGAATTTTCATGACAGCGTAGGGGGAAAATCCAACCTGTCAATCTGGTTATAGCCTGATTATGTGTCTCCTTGAGGGTGTGACCCTCTTATAAGCTGAGAACCTGAAAACCTCTCTCACTTTCTATCCTTTTGCCTTCCTGCTTGCTGAACTCTGACACTGACCTGAGAGCTGCTGGTAGCCTGCTATGTTTCCACCAACCTAGGGTCCACATGATTCTGAATCTGGAGGCCTGTGTTGGCCTGCTTTATTTGTCATAGCGTATTGCTTTGTGCATCAGAAGAGGGACTTATGAACTAATATCAAATATATGAACTTGAGTTGGACTGGGCTGGGAACACCTTGATATATAATTATTTCTTGACTTAAAGTTCTTTCTTATGCATCAGTGAGTGTCACTGGATTTTTTTTCTCTAGTTAACCCAGCCTAACACAATTCCTAACCAATGCACCTCATACCCAACTACCACACACCTGTCAGTGGAGACTTGTCTATTATTATGAGAATGAACAGGTTTCAGCAGAGCTTCTAGATTAATATGGACTACAAAAAATGTTTAATGATTTACATTTCAAAAATCAGCTAATGGGACCCTACTGTGTATTATGAATCTGGAACCACGATTATTCATAGAAATAGCGCAGGACAGAGGAGTATTTCTTTCTATGGTGCATTGCATATGTGTGGGAGGAGGCAACGAATGGAAGGCTTGTTAACAACCACCACAAAACGTTTTGAGAGTCAACACTATGCCAGGCACTCAATCGAATAACTTGTGTGCTTTATTTTAATTACTCTTCTTGACACAGCAACTCTGTAATGGAGGAAACAGGTATATTGAGTAGTTGGAGTGAAGACTTATTTGAAGCCTGGCAGCCTGTTGCCAAAGTCAATTTTCTCTCCCTTAGACATCCTTCCCTGAAAACCACTCCCCTCCCAAGGTAACCTTTGTTCAGAATACTTGATTAAAAAATAGGAACAGCCCAAAGTTAAAGATAAATTGTTTGTTAAGTACTTAGAGTCGCTATTTGGTTGACTTGCTGGAAGAATTTTTGTTATAGCCTAAGAAGAAATTTCATGTATTTGGTTAGTAAATGACCACCCTCACTCCCTTTCTGGGAGTAAAATCTCTTTCTTTATGAAGCTCTGAGGTCGAGCTGAAGAATTATTAGGCAGCAAGGTTTTGGAATGGTTTCCTGACATGACAAGGTTGCTGGGACAATAGGCCTAAAGCATCCTTCTGCTGATAGGATTACAGATCAACAGATTCTTGAGAACACTTTTAGGTTTCTACCCAGATGTGGGAGGTCTGTCTTCACAATCAAATTGGACTCAAGGACAATCTCTTTGAACTCCTGTTCATTTAGTTTGACTCTGTATCTAACCCCCAAAGATCTAAACCCATCACCATCAAACGGATTACAACTGACACAGACCTTATCGGCAGGGAAGAAGTGTCCCATAAGGTTTCCAAGCCTGTGTTCTTTAGGTAAGAAAACTGTATATTTTTCTACTCTGGACCAGCTGACAAATTTGAAACCACTGATCTTTTGAGTAGAGAGCTGTTCTTTGCCATCCTTGACTCTGTCGCAAGTTAGTTATTGGCAATTGGACCAGATGACCTTATCAGCTTCATGGTGAGCCAATCAGCATTTCTTTCATAGGAAGTTAAAATTGGGTTAAATATCATTAAGTCCAGGTCCATCTCTTGAAGAGAGGAAACTTAAATAATGAAGGTGGTGCCTATTGTATGGAATAAATGGAAGCTGGTCAACAAAGTCAGCAAAACAAAGACAAAGGATGACAAACAAATACTGCTCATGTGTCTAAGGGACTCTGATTCCCAACTCCACTCCCTCCTGAGGTCTTTGGGCTCTGGAAGATATTCCAGTATTTTTACAGTAGACTTCACTAAAGATTACCAATCACTTAAAGCCAACCAGAAAAAGCTTAACAACAACAAAAAGACAAGGGGCTTTAAAAATATCAGAGAAAAATCTATTATCTTTTAATTTTATTATCCCCATGAACTCCTTGAAACTCCTTTATATAAACCAGCCTTCTCTTTGAGCATAAACTAAGCTGCAGGCAGTCTCTGCATCACTAGGCCCCAGCAAAACTGCGACCCAAGCCTGGCAGAGCTCCTGATTGCAATCCGCCGCCTCTATTTACCTTGCCTTCCCTGCCTACAAATCCACGAATGCTCCGGGGATGGCATTTCTGTGTTAGGGAAGTTGTTGGAGTGCAAGGCCAATTTATGGGGCTTTGTTCGATGTAGCAGGCGCTTTGAGGATTAGTTAACAGAAGGGTCCAAGTGAGACGATGGGTATCCAACAAAGAAAGTGCTGGAAACCTACAGGATAGACCAAATCTCAGACTCGTGTCTCAAACTCAGCACAGGCCTCATACTCCTTAGGCATGCTTGATGGGATACTGTCGTTTCTAGAGCTGTTGATAGAGATCCTCAGTTCATACATGATTAATCACTCCCCAAAAAAAAAGGTTGTAAGGGGGACACTAGTAAAGCTTCTCTTCTGCTCTGCAGAAAAATCCTCAGGGCCACCTCTCAAGTAAACGCTAGCAGTGGGCATGCTTGATCAGGGAGAAACATTACCCCAGAGACAAATAATCTTCCCATTCTTAAAGGAAGTCTGGATTGTTTTTCTAGCACACATGGACAACTCATAATTATTCTTAAGTAACCCTGAGAATTTTAACATGAATTGAGTTATGTGTTTCTTGTTAAATGGATCAAATTTCAACAAAGCCCGGGAAACATCTTGAAAATCACATGAATGCAATTTCCAAAGAAAACAATCCAAGAATTACTGCCAAAGAGTTTTATTTCCACGAGGAAGGAAGAGAAGAGTTTCATTTTGCCCCCCACACAGGCAGCATGTTCAATTTGTGGTCTGCAATGGAAAACTCTGCTGATTTTGCTAAATTCAGGGGGAGAGAGAAATGAAGAGCACTATTGTTATTTGACTGCCACAACTGTCTTTCTTTCCCTAGCATTAATATATTATTAGCATTTTCGACATGAATCTCTAAGTGTCTTTCCATTATAATAGTGTGTGAGGTACCATGGGAGGCGGGACAAAGACCTTACCACAAGATGCTTGAGTCCCAGGGGCCATATAAATTAGACCTACAAGTGAGGCACTGCCAGCCCACACAATGCCCTTGTGGAAATTAGAAAAAGATGCCCCTTCCATACATATGTAGCCTTGTAGGCAACTAGCGAGCACAAGGGGCACTTGGGGAAATTCGAAAACTCAGACCATTCCTGTGGTAGACATCATGTCATATCAGGATCTCCAGCAGGCTCCTACATTGCTACTATCCCTGAGACCAGGTGCTCTTCTTCCAGGCACAGCTCACACATCTTGGTGGACTACCTTAGGTAAGACATGTGAAAAGCTAACTTGAAAATCACCCTTTGGGTAAACAGATGGCATGCAGGTATCATTTTGAAATTTCCGTGGTTAAGAAAAGTACCTGGGAGCTGGTTAAAAGTGTCTGGATCATATCCTAGATTTCTGATTCAGGATGGTTCAAGTGAGACCACAATCAGCATTTGCAATATATCCCCTCGGGCTATGGGGCGGCAGGTATTTCAAGAGCAACACCTTAGAAAGTAAAGGTATCAGAAGTCAATATTCTGGGTTATCTGGAAAGAGAAAAGAACAGGCCTGGTAGAACGTACTGGATAAGACCTACAGAGGTTGGAGAATTTTAGTTATATGAAAACTAAATGACAATTTCTGGAACATTTTTCTTCTTTAAAAAAAAAAAGAAAAAAGCTTTCATTCTTTTTTTTTTTCAAAATGGCGGAGAAAAAAAGCTCTTCACAATCAGGTAGGCTTATTTGAGACCATCCAGAAATGAAAAATGACATGTGAAGAAAATTGTTTCTAAGAAAAATCACTAAAATAAGCTTTGTTTAGGAGACTGAAAACTTTGCAACCATTAGACTAATTTCTACTTTTGCAGAACCAGAGGGATCGGGAGGTCACGGGGAGGATAAGGGGCTAATGTGTCGTCACTGGAAATGAGTAGAAACTGTCAGGGACACCCGAGACATGATTCTTCGGCAATTGTCGGACCCATCAGCATTTCTTAACTTGCTTCCACAGCAGTCTTTCCTTGGCCTACAATTCACATAGCACACATGTTAATTGCCCATTCACATGAAGAAAAGTCGATCAATTATTACCACCCCGATTTCAGAACATTTTCTTCTATTCGTTGTTATCTCCCCATTTCACCGAACCACTCCTGCCGTGACCCCAGGCAATCATCAACCCAGCTACTGTCTCTGTAGTTTTAGCCATCATAGACAGAAAATCGTACAATATAAAAACGAGACACAAATCAAGAAGTATTTGAAAGTTAAAAGGGGAAAAATCTAACAATGGCAAAAGCATAGGAAACTCTCAATCAAAAAGAACTTTTGAAATATTAAAAACTGAAACCATTTTAAACTAGATCAAAGAGAAATCAAGTGAAAAGGTACTGCATTTTAACCTAAAAACCTCATCTTCTTCCTGCAGCAAATTAGCAAATAACTTTGGCTTCTGTAGCAGCAAGATTTCCTTTGGAAATGGAACAGGAGGGCAGTATACATGGAATGGTGGTTTCCATTTAAAAAATTCATTAGAAGTTGTGTGGCTTTTTGTCTAGGGCTTTGTTTTTTCCTAAAAATCAATATTATATAATAATAAACAAAATATAACCCAAAGCAATTTGACACAGCAAACATTTTTGTTTCATTCTTCCCATAGCAATAGCTATCATGCTGTTGGTGAAATGGTTTGGGAGCAGGAGTATAGTTCATCATTACTGAGTCAATCTTCCATCTTTGCATTTTGTCTGTGGAAGCAATTGCTTTATCGATAGGACTGGATTTGAGAAATGCCAAAGAAAGTGGAAACAGAGTGACCCAGTAGAAATACATGAAAAATTGGATGGGATGTTCCCCCAAGTGGAATGTGATGTAGCCACATCTGACTCTGACACAATATCCAAGAGAGTAGGATGGTTTCAGAAGGATCAGGTGCATAATGGAACATGGTTTTCTTCCCCACTCTGTCTCTTACTAGTAGTTTAACTTTGCCCAAAACATTTACCCTTGAAGGGCTTCTGATACAAGTGTAAAAATGGGATAAGTCATGGCAAGTGTCTTCATAGAACATTTGGTGAAGATCATATAATGTAATACATAAAAGTTCATAATAAGTAGTTAATTCTCAAAGTCTGATTCTCATCACTTGCAAGAAGATATTTATTATCCCCAGACAACAGAGAAGATGGCTAGAATAAATAATAGCTATGTTATCTCCCTTTCCCTAAGATGTAAGTTTTGTGAATGTCAATTGAAAATGGTGTCTTATTGATTTGTCATGTGCATTGTGTTTATGAGCACCCAATTTCTTATATTTCTGATCTGCCATATAAGCAGTCTGACTATGTGGATATAACTATACCACACGAAAGCCCAGAGCACATCTGCCCACATTCTGGTGAACAGTGCTAGCTGAGGCCAGTCTCCAAAGGCCTCCAGCACAACAATTCTACAATAAGTCCACCGATATGTGAATGAGGAAGTTTACATATGATTCCAGTCCTCATATATTCTAAACATATATAACAATGTGAATGATACCATTTGAGGCTCGAGATATTGTGAAGCAAGCCCTATCTGCATTCCTGACCTGCAATATTTGTAAGCACAATAAGATAGTGGTTACTTTATGTATGTGAATTTTCAGGTACTTTGTTGGATGGTAAGCCATTTGATTTTATAACTTTGACTTTCTTTACAAACTAAAAGTCAAAGGCAGTAATTTTTAGGTGAGTTTAGGACTCCTCATTTCAAACTTCAATGCAGTTCAAGACACCCAGGTTAGGGGATAGTGTTTCATATTCTATTGAATTAAGTTCCATTCTTTTGAAGAATGAGTTTTATTTTTTTGTGAGGGGGCATCACTGGCCCCTGGTGGGAGTAGGAGGCCCAGCCTTGCTCCTGGACAGCTTCTGCTGGATTTGAACCCCAATCCAGTGGGCCGCAGTCCCACATGCAACCACTACGCTACTGGGACTCAGCCCCAGAGGAATGAGTTTTAACTCTTGGTATCTGATAATTTAAAGAATATCAATAATAAAATATAAACACATAACAAAATAAAATTTAGTATGATAGATATATCAAAATAATAAATTTATAATTAAAATATTAAAGAATAATAAAATCAAAATAATTCTTGATCTACCTAAACATTTTCTTAAATTTTCTCTAACAAGTTCTATGTTCCTGAATATCTGGGTTGAACAGTTGGAGACTATTAAAGCCAATTATTTGTACAATGAATAAATAATTAAAGTAAAAATCCCTTTGCCCTCATCTTTTCTTCCCTTTTTCCCCCTCCTACAGTGCAGGCAGAGTTGAATAGCATTTAGCTATTCCGCATCTGGAAATTCTACAAAGTCCAATTTGTGAGTAAAAATATTCTATCATTTACTGGCCAACATGCTTTGTGCAAGAGGAAAACTGGGTTTATTCCTTTGTAAATGATAAAGAGATGCAAGAAGGGGTGCATGTTTCTAAAGTTTTTTTTTTTAATGACCATACCAATTTGTAAAATAGCTCCACAAATTAATTAATTTAGAAAATCTGTTTCTAAAATTGAAATCATCCATCTGATTCATTCATGAATTCAGCGAGGAAACATTTGCTGAGTAAGCCCCTATCCTATATCTGCCACACTGCTAGGTGTTAGGGATTCAGAGATGCGTGAGCCCACAGACTTCTCTTCGAGGGATTGTGTAGAGGCAAACATGTTTTCCTAGTGATCACATTCCTGTAACTCCTTTTCGGCCTCACTTTTGCAACAGCTGCAGAAGGTCTCAGAAACACATTTGCAGTATCTCCAACTACTTTGTCACTTTTGGCAATCACAGAAAGAATCTTAGGTGGAGTTCGTTCTCTGAAGTCATGTAAACAATGATCAAAACTTTGCTCACTTATCCCAATGCTAGCTGCCATCTAACGGCCCATGACCACTCCCATCCTGCGTGTGTGTGACAAATCGGGACAGGGTTATACATGGAGCCAAAAAGAAAAACACACATAGAGGAGAAAACAAATAAGAAAATTAAAAACGACCACACTGGATAGGCATTATTTACCATACAGTTAAAACAATATGTACTCAGGCTATAAAAGAGATTTGCGGCTTTCAGATTTTGCGAGGGACATCTGTTGTTTTGCCTGACCAACATATGCTTGCTTTTCTAGTACCACTCCCCTAATTTCGCTTGGGCTAAACCAATGCTGCTCCTTTCTTTCTCTGTATTTTTAAGTGCACTTAGCTCCACTCCCTAGATCCAGGGTTGAACAGGTGACACCAGCTGCCAATCAGCTGATGACAAACCCTGCATCACAGTGAGTGACCCTAGGGCAGTCATGTGCCTCACATCAGTCCAGGGAAGGTTCTGGAACAGCCGGGACAGATGTACTTGTTCTTTCTAATGGGGTTAAGGATAGGATATGACATATCCTTGACATTCCAAGCGACCATTTCACTACCACCTGGGAGGATTCATTCAGAGAATGGAGCCACCCAGAAGAAGGGGGAATGCTACATCATAGGAAATTTAAACTTTTCCACCTGTGACAGGAAAATTCATTAAGAGCATTTTTGTATATGTGTGTGTGCTTTTTGGCATATAAGTAAACCTGTCAGTTTCAGTAACTTCTTCTGTCTTTCTGGATGTTTATAAACTAACCACTACATATGTAGTACTTAAACACTCACTTTGCTTTAATAAGCTGTCTTTCGAGCCATTAGAGAAAGATTTAGAGGTTAAAGAATGATGTGGTAGATAATTTATGTTTGAATCAACCTCCTATTTTATAGACTATGTTAAAAAGTACCTATAAATAATTCTCCTCAGCATCATCAGTAGTCTTAATGGGTTAAGTGCCCAGAATGTTCTGCATGTTGTTTCATCCATCCTCAGCAATTCACTCTAGTATGGGTAGGCTCCCTTCATTTTACCACTTATTTCCTTTTCCTCGCTTTTATCGGTACTCTAAAGACAGTCTCCTGTGCATGTCAGGGGAGTGGATATCTAAAAGGTCACTAGCACATATTTTCTTGCCTTTACCCTCCACTTTGCACGGAGAAGGTTGGATTTTGTAAGCAGGATTTCAGAAATTAGCATTTTTTTGTGGGGGCATCACGGCTCTCCAGTGGTGGGAGTAGGAGGCCCAGCCCCACGGCTGGAATTGAACCTCCGTCCCAGTGGGCCGCAGTCCTGCGCACAACCACTACGCCCCCGGGGCTCAGCCCCTCAGAAATAAGCATTTTCAATGAGGCCTCGTAATTCTCCTCCGGGTGAGTTTCTCTTTGTAGTGTATTGATTTGAGAGATTGGCACTTTAGAGGACCAACACTGGAGGGGATTTTGCTTATCATTTCATCCAGTCTTTATCCCCAACTTCCATTTCATATGTGTAAAAACTGAGACTCAGAAATGACATCAATTGTGCCCATCCTAGATGTCTCTTTTGCTGTCTTTGTTTCACCATGACACACAAACATGAAACAGACTATGACTGTACTCTTCTCTTCAGTGTGAACACAAAATTAAAATTTGAGGACAAGAAAGAAGAGTCGAGTAAAAGCATCATAATATAAATTTTGGAAGACTCTTGGTTGATCATATGCAATCTTGCTGGGGTTTCAGGCTAGTTTCTTTGCATGTAAGCCATTAAAAAATCTCTAATACTAATAGGACCATAGGTTACTGAAATACTCATATGTGCCAGACATGGTGCTCATCCTTCTATTCTTTCTTTTAATGCTCATGGGTCTTGGGAGAGGGAAGATAACCCTCCTTCTGGGTGTGAAGTGTGAGGCTAAGTAATTTTCCCAGAATCACTCAGGCAGAGCAGGATTGTGATTTGAATCCTAATGCATAATGATGGTTTGCCTTTTTAAAACAAACAAACAAACAAACTAATTAAAACAAGGCCTAGACCTCTGCCCTTGGCTTGCAAACTCGCAAATGTCATTTATTTGGAGATATGAATGGTTTCCCGTGGACACCACCCCACATATCACTTTAAAATGGAGCGCAATGCTTTGTCTTTGCCAAAAGAAGACAAGGCGTTTTAAAATTAAGCCCCAGAGAGATATGAGGTCTAGTTTATGTTGGTGATCACTGAATTTGTATCTCTTAGAGTATTGAGGAAAATCTGGACTTCTCGTTATGTTGATGGGAATGATGATGGTAATGAAAGAGAGCATTCACTGAGAGCCAAAAACATGTCAGACATTGTTCTCAGGGTTTTGTATACATTATCTCATTTACTTCCCTACAACAATCCTAAAATGCAGGAATCATTATTACTGCTAATGCTTTTCTAAATAAACAGAATCAGAGACAGGTTAAAGACATTGGCTAAGGTCCCAAATAAGTGGTGAAATTGAAAATTAAAACTCACTTAGGATTGAAAAGGAGTCCTGGTGGTGTTTGAGGGTAAAGGTTCACACGACTAACCCCAAGCTTAGAGATTCAAACCTACCAGATCTTCTGAGGGAAAGATGGGGCTTTCAGTTCCTCTAAAGATTTACAGCCTTGAGAACCCTCTATAGGGACACTATGAGTTTTGAGGCACCAGATGGCAGTGAGGTTGGGTATTGTTTTTGTTTTTTTTTAGATGGTTTAAAGGAAACTTAGTGGGGTTACTGAGCTACATGTTGGACAAGTAACCATGAGGTCAGCAGTTAGAACAGACTAGCTACTCCAGAAACAGGGGACTCTGGTCTCCTAAAGATTTACAGTCTTTGAAACCATACAGAGCAGTTCCACTGTATCTGACAGGGTGCCTATGAGTCAGAACAGACTGGAAAACAGTGGGTAGATGGAGTGTGTCAGTTCCCAGTTCAGTCTTTGAAAAATTCTGGGTGGACTAAATCTCATACGTCTGTGACTGTCTAAGGCCCTAGGTCAGGGTAGACAAACTTGAGGTCACGAACCATATGCGCTGCTTCCTGATATGTGCATCTGGCTCTGACAATAAAAAACTTAAAGCCTATTATCAGATAATGGTGATTTCATTTGTCTCTAAAAATACGTTGATGACTCTCAAGAAATTTTAGAACTTGTGTAAAGGATAAGATCGGCTCTTTTTCTCAAACGGCTGCTGATCTCTCTCCAAGGACATTACTAACCAGGATAATAATGACAATAATATTGATTACTTGAACTTGTGGAGAATGTATTCTATGTATAAAAAAACCAAATTCACTGCCACAGAATCGATTCTGACTCATGGCAACCCTATAGGATGGACGAGAAAGCCTCACCAATCTCACTAAGAGCAGTTGGTGATTTCGAGTTGCTGACCTTCCGATAGCAGTCCAGCTCATAACCTCCAGAGCACTACAAGCCTTCTGAAAGCACTATGGCATGTCATCCTGCAGTCATTCCATAAATTGTAGCATGTAATTAAATTCTATTTGCAGATAAGGAGGTTACATAGCTTTTCCAATGTCATTGCCCAAGTTGGTATTGAAGTCCTTGCTCAAACACAAGAGAAGAACTTGATGCCCATTGTTTCCATGTCTAAAAATGCTAGAAGCCCCATGAGTCTTTGAAAGACACAAAAGACCTTAGCTATCTGCATACAAAAATAATCTTTGTGTTTGAATGCCTCTCATGGTTACTCATGCTCTTCTGTGCAGTCCACTGCTGGTTGACATAGAAGAATGTGTGTAGACAGAGGAAACACTTCCTTCTTGCTTCTTTCAAAGGAAGAAATTTTATTTATCAGTAAACAAAGGCTTTGAGAGTCCCCTTGGAAGCCATTAATGGCGATAACTCTTGATGACAGCTGGTTATCTCATTCAAGATTGGAGAAGAAATATCTCTAAACAGAAAGGACTATACCCTCATCAAGTATTCATAGTGTCTAATTTCACAAGCCCCTTTAGTTCAATTGTCTCCTCTGTCACAGGTTCAGGGACACACAAAGAGCAGTAACAGTGGTTCCTCTCCAAATCCTATAGTAAATCAACTTAGCATGATGGAAAATAGCACAGTAAAGGAAGACGTCTTATCCTCAAGCTGCCATGTTATTGACATATGATTATGGACAAGTTACTTTTGTGAGATCAGTGAGTAGGATCCTTTCAAGATGCTACAATTTGAAGTTGTCTTTAGGCATAATTTTATGACACCAGGGTACAAAAGACAGGCAACGGAGTGATCCTTCATGGGAAAATTATATAAAGGTAGCTGAGCTTCTCTAGGATAGAAGTAAACATGGTATGTACTTTTTGAAGACATTCCTGTTATAAATTCCATTGGCAATAAACAAAGGTCTCCTTTCACAGATGGGGTAATGATGCTTCAGCAATGAGTTACAAAAAGTAAAAGTTAAAAGCCATTTAGTCACATATCTTACAAGCACAGCTTTAAAGATTTCTTTACATTAAGCCATAGTCTTACATTTCTGTACATTAAGTTACCTCCATCCCTTACTAACAAGGCAGAACCCTGGCTGATTTCCTGTTCAGTTAAAAGACATGGTCTGAATATCTCATCCTCCATGCAGGCCGTCCAGTACTCTCTGCACACCCCACTGGATACTGAGTCATGCGTTCTTCTATCTTAATGTGTCCCTCATATTGCATTCCACATTATTTAATTGTATATAGTTTTGAGCCTTGTCTCAATTCGCATGTAAGTTCCTTGAGGTCAAGAGCTATAATTTATTCTCCTTTGCAGACTTCATAATGCTGTTCAATAAGTTGCCACTGAAGCTAGTTGGAGAAGCCTTTTCACATGTTGAGTTCTGCTCCATGCCTTCTACATTTAAAATCTTCAGATAACTTTAGAATCGTCACCAAGTTGAAGAGCTTCCACTGGTTATTGCTAGGCACCGGCTGAGCATAGTAAGAAGTGGTGGATGAGGAAGGGTTAGACTCTGGTTTATATCCCATATACATTGGGTATGATAGTTAAATTTATTGTGCCAACCTGACTGATATGAACACATGGGATACATCAGGTTGCAATTTGATTGGAGGGCAAAAAGTTAAAAGGCTCTGCAAGAAAGTGATCAGATTTTAAGTGGGACACCATTGACAGGAGGTGGAAGTAAGGGGTTCTTGATTAAACATTTGGCCTATATGGAGCAACAAAAATTTTCATAGAATGCAAAAATAGTATTATAATGTTTATTTTAATTTTAAAATGCTGTGGGACATTGTTAAATTGTTAAAAAGTGGGACGTCTGGTCACTATATTTGCAAGGCCTGTCCCCATCTCTCTTGTTCTCTGCTAAACAAAGCAGAGTCTGCTGCTTTAGCTAGTTCTCTATCTGGATCAGTGTCACTAGACTTGAGACTGGCGGATGCTGTCGCCTTTTGTTGATTTAGTTTCTTATCACAGCCAAGCCTGCTTTGTTAAGCTCCCCAGCTTCTGACTTTTGCTGACCCACCTGGCTGTTTGCTACCTGTGGGCAGCCTCTGCCTGGCTTGCCCTACAAAGGGCTCCACTGTCTGCTTCCTTGACCTTGGACCCAGCAGCCCACATGAGTCAAATGACTTCCAGTATATTAACCTTTCTATGAAGTGAGTTGAACTTCAAGCTCTATATAGCTGTCTGAAGAAATTAACTGATATATTCCTTCTCACTGTACAAATCTGTCTATCTTCATCAACTATCCTCATGTTAGTCTAGGCAGACTAGAAACAAATTCATAGACACTTATATGTCTAGGAAACACCATTATATACAAGAGCAATTAAATCTTAAGAAAACATCCCAGACCAGTCCAGATCAAGTCCATAAGTCTGATATTAGCCCATATGTCTGATACTAATCAATAGATCCCTCTTCAGCCTCACAAGACACATGCAATGTCACTGAATGTAGGAAGATCACAAGCCAGTGGGTGGGAAGTCTTGTGGATCCAGTGGTATTATAAACATCTCAGTGCTGGAAAGGGTCTGTACTTAGCTGCTCCAGCTTCCAGAGTTCTGGCTACATCAGGTTAGCTTCATGCGGCTTCTTGTCAGAAATGTGTCTCAGGGAGTGAGCATGTACTCCACGTCAAGTGATCTATTTATCTCCTTAGTTAATAAAGAGACCAGACGTCCCACTTTTTAACAATTTAAAAATGTCTTGCAGCATTTTAAAACTAAAATAAATATATTACAATGCTACTTTTGCTATGAAAAATTCTATAAAAAATTTTGTTGCTCCATATAGGCCAAATTTTTAATCAAGAACCCCCCAACCCCCCACCCAAAGTCAATGGTGTCCTGCTTAAAATCTGCAAATGTCCTCCAAATGAGGTCATCAAGCCATCACCTGATTGACGGGATAAACTCCACCCCTTCATTCTTAATCTCAAATTGACAAAAGATTCTACTACTGCCACATTATCTATCTATCAATCTAATCATAATTCTCTTGCTTCTCTAGAGAACCCTGCCAAATGTACCAGTTTGACTGATTTCAGTCAAATTTCAAATCTTTCTATACTTCTGTTTCCTGAAGAGTATGTGGCAGTCATGTGCTTGATGTCAATTTTGTGTTTGGGATGTAGGGTTGCAGTTTAGCCTGTTAATTTGGTGATAGCCAATGAGGCCTCTGTGTAAGTATGGCTTTCTCTTGAGAATTCTGGGAGGTCTCAAGGTATTTCCCAATTGGAGTAGAGAGACTTGACTCAGATTCCGAGATGACAACCTACTGACAAGACGAGATGACAGCATGCTGATCAATCCTGATTCTTGGAGAATGGAGGAGCCAGAGAAGAGGCCACAAGGACTTGCCTTGACGGAGTCAAATCTCTGGGGCTGGAGAAGCCATGTGGAGACTCCTGCCAGTGCTGAGATGCTTCTACTGCCACCAGACACACAAGACTCTGCACCCACTCACCTGTGATTATCCTGGTGTCATCACACGTCTTCCTAGGTTGGAAGGAGACTTTATAGACTGGTATCAGACATATGGGCTAATATTGGACTTATGACTTTGGACTGGACTGGGTTGGGATGCTTTCTCAGTGTTCCATTCTTCTTGTATATAAACCTTCCCCTTATATCCATATGCGTGTCTATGAATTTGTTTCTCTCGTCTGCCCGGACTAACACAAAGTGATACATTTCTGTTTGGGATGGTGAAAAAGTTTCAGAAACAAATGGCTGCACAATTTGGTAAAGGTAATTAGCGTCCAGAGAACTGTACATATAAAATAATTTATTGTGCTAGTAATTGTGTATATTTCCTAAAGTTGTCTAAGGACTGAATAAATGAATGTATAAAAAGTGCTTAGGAGTGACTATCTCAATCTAACTGACACTTGCTTCATTCTGATGCACAGTCAGAGTCGCCCTATAGGATAGAGTAAAAATATCCCGGTGGGTTATTTCTTGTAACCTCATCTTACTCCCATGGAGCAGTTCATGATTTTGAACTGTTGACCTTGTGGTTAGCAGCCCAACTGTAACCCACTACACTCCCAGAGTTCCCAGGCATGGCCAAAGCATTTGGAAAGCACTCAATGAATGGTGGTTATGGTTACTAAGATTCTTGCCAAATCACTTTATGTTCAGCCACTGTAAGCCTGCCAGGTTTCAGAGGCATTTTGAGATTAAGATGGAATAAGAAGACCAGACAATCTACTTCTAAAAATCTACCAAGGAAAACCATCTGAACCATAATGATCATATCCATTCTCCTTAAATGCAGTTGTCATGAACTGTGGTTTGGCTTGATGGTAACTAACAGCCGTAACAATGTTATTATAGTCATTATGATCATTACTTGTCTTGGTGTTACTTTAAAAGAAATATCACAGTGGAAGACTTTAAATAACAAAAATTCATTTTCTCACAATTCTGAAAGCTAATATTCTGTCTATATGGAGTCCATTTCTATGTTGATGCCTTTATTTTCAAGGGCCCAGACATTCTCTGGTTTCTTGGCTTGTAGACAGTCCTCACAAGGTGTCTCTCTTTTTTAATGCTTCTTTTACCACTGTGTTGTTTTAAACTCAGAGGTGATTTAGAACATCACCTATACTGATGTGATCTCAATAACATAACAAAGAAAACCACTTCCAAGCAAGATTGCATCCATATTTATTGGGGTTAGGATGGTAATGCATATTTTGTGGTGGGGCAACACAATTCAGTCCATAACATTATGATAGACATCGATAATAATATCTAGATAAAGATCACCAAGAACCTCATTTGTAATTGAATAATGCGTTAGGCTCGGTTTTCTAGAGAAACAAAAGCAGAAATGTCTATCAAGAAAATGCTCCACATAGCTACAGAATGAAAAAGCTCAGTCTGATGCAAGCCAGTTGGGTCAGGTAGGGATCCAGAGACCCTTACAGATTCACACATCTGCTAGTTGAGGAGCCAGGAGTCGGGGAGATCACAGTCCTTGGAAGCAGAGTCAAATGGATTCAAGTCACTAACACTTCCCAGAAGTGGCAAGCCAGAAGGAGGGGTGCTGACCCAAGCCCCATGATGGCAGATGCAGGATCCAGGACAGCAGAAAGAATAAGAGAGCATCTATTTTTAAAATATGAAATAGGACATACTCCTAGGCCGTGGCCTGAATCTACATAGGGTAGATCCCATCCTAGAAGTATTTACATTACGTTAGATTACATTCTTGGGGTACCCTTACTGCCAAACAATTGAGGATCTTGGTCCAACAGAGTTGATACAAAATCTATCTGTTGAAAAAACTATCACGAACAGTTCATGTGATTAGTTGCTGTCATAAGAAAGAATACACACCGAATGATGTTGTGCGTTGTATACAGTAGATGTATGTATGAATTGCAATGGATGTTGTATGCGCCCACAATAAAATGAAAAAAAAAACTACAGGAAAAAAGAAAATGTTCTAAAATGGTTATGGTGATGATTGCACACCCTTTTTATCATAATTGAATTATTGAATTGTATGTATGTGAATTATATGCCAATAGAACTATTTTTAAAAGTTAAAATAATAAAGAACACACACCACAGGGAAGGCTAAGGCATCTCAAAGGGTCTTGAAAATGATGCAAATAATTTGGACTAATGTTAAATGATTTGGGAATGATTGAAAAAACAGGGCTTCTTCTGGATTGGATGGTATAAGTACATGAAGGGGACCTTATGATTGGGGACCTAATTAGATCTTATCTACAATGAGAGAAGGCCATACACAGGTTGAGTATTCAAGCAAATATTATAAAGAAGGAAGAAAGCTGAAAAAATGATAAATTGATCCACAACTGCTTGAGAAGCAGCAATTACTTAGATTAGCCAGAATAAGGGGAGTTGGGCCATTTTAATGGTTGGGAAAATAGTTTTTATCTGTGTTCAAACTTGATGAAAAAATGGTATTATTTTTGTTTTGTTATAGGTAGTGTGGTTTTATCTGATATTGAAGTTCTGTGAAATTGTTGATGTTCAACAGAACGCTTAGGTCAAGTTGAAAGTGTCAGACCAGCTCATAATATGAATAAAATAATAACAATCATCACCATTTAGTGAGCACTTTTACTTGTCAGACATCATGCTTTGCAGTTTATCTTCATTAGCTCATGTCATTCTTGCAATGACACTATAGAGTAGGTATTGTTGTTGTCAATCTACAAACAAGTAATCTTTGACCCATAAAAATTTAACCAAGTTGGTGTGTTAGTCTGGGTAACACACCAGACTTAGAAATAAATTCATAGACATTCAATATGTATATAGAATAGAATGTTATATACAAGAGCAATTTAATATTGAAAAATCATCCCAACCTAGTCCAGGAAAGTCCATACATGGAATATTGGTCCATATGTCTGACACCGATCTATAAATTCCTTTTGAGACTCATGCAACACATGAAATGATGCCGAGTGCAGAAAGATTACAGGCCAGTGAGTGGAAATCTTATGGATCCAGTGGCATTGTGAGCATATCAGTGCTCTCAGGAATCTCCATGTGGCTCCTTCAGCTCCCAGACTCTCGTGTAGCTCCAGTCCACCAGAATGTCCACCAGAATGTCTCCCAGGGAGTAAGTTTGTGTCCCACCGACAGCAAGCTATTTGTCTGTTCAACACTTCCAAATGAGTTCATCAAACTATGACCTTATCAACAGGCTAAACTCCACCCCTTCACTCTTAAGCTGAAAACAGATTATGTAACTACCACACTTGGTCAGGGAGCCAGTTCTTTATGCTGATAAATGCTTTTAAAATTCAAGATTGTCCAACTGTGAAATTTCTTATGTTCAATTCTATGAGAGAAAAAGTTTATTGAAAACCAACACTGCACTTGGTGTTTAATATAGCTACCTCATTTATGAATAACCCTACCCTCAAAATGTTTGCAACATAGTATAAGGTATAAAACTAAAAGTAAAAACTATTACATAAGACCGATTATGAACCCACAAAGTAGTATAAGTATAAAGAAAAATTGGTGCTACATCCTGTTCAATATGTATTGAGCAACTCCCTCAGTGGGTGACAACCATGCTAAATTCTAGACTTACTATTGTGTGAGTAAAATAAATCGTGTCCCTGCTCTTGCCCAAATTATATTTTGGTGGAAAAAATAGGCATTACATCATTAAACAAGTAAGTATATAGTCATACATATAAAAAATACCCATAAAGATAGGACACATGTGTCTATGGTACAGAACAACACTATGGAAGGGTCCAATGTAGTGACTTTAAGTAGAGGGAGGAATTCATTCCAAAGGAGAGGCTGAGGAAGACTTGATGTGAAAGGAGAATTAAGTTGGGTCTTGGAGAGCTTATACTGTTGACCAAGGTAAAAAAGCACATCCCAAGAGAGGGAAAGTGCCAGGAACCTCAGAGCAAGTCTCTCCTTGGTGAGGAACTTCTGAAGTGCACCTGGACATATGATGAGAGAAAAGGGTGCCCTAAGAAGCTAGTTTGGGAAATTTTACTCAAATTTTTGGTTTGCGTTCCAAGTTTCTATACTTAGTACATGACCAATGGAACATAAAACCTGATTTCTTCTCATTTAGATATTTTCTTATTTCTTTGCATTATTTAATGAATACCCGTCACTTTTCAAAGTCCAGTGATAATGTAGTTATGATCACTTATAAATAGAAACAAACCAATGTTTTATCTTTTTCAATATTGAAATTAAAAAAATATTGAAATTAATTTTTCTATGCTGGTAATGCTTTATTTGTTATTACTGTTTTTAATTTAAAAGCCCTTGTCAGAAATCTTCAGACTTCTAGGTTCAGGCTGGCACTGGTAAAAGCAGATCAATATTCTGGACAAATATGTGGCTTTTTTATTTATGGAACTATGACTTTGAGGGGAAAAACACATGTTTTCATAACATTGTCATCTCTGCCCATTTGGAAATTCAAATAAACAGCCAAACTTATTGCAAATGAATGAGGCTTTGTTCTTTGTTTTTACAAAATACCAAAAAGACTGTGGGCCTGGTGTTTGCTTCCATGATTGGATTTCTGGAATGTTTTTAGTACTGGGGTTATGGGTTATAGTATGGTCATTTTTGGATTTCCTTTTTATTGTAAGTAACAAACCAACGTGACTTTTCATCCTACTCTGTATGCAGATGGGGTTCCTTGGCCAGTCACCTCCAAAATTCCCAAGACTGTGTGTCACAGACCCAGTCATTGGAGGAGATTAACCAGAGTCTCTTAAGATCAAAATTTCAAATCTTATGAAGCAGAAATTCAGGTAGATTAAGTTGGTTTGGGTTGTTTTAGGCACTGATTCTCTTATCTGAATCCTGTAAGGTGCTTAATATGACAAAGATCCAGCTTTATAACAGGTTAACTACCCTCATTCTAATGCCATCTCTCACTTGTACAACATTTAGGGCATGAGGTCATAATCAGCATTTATCCAAGATACCCATAATCATTAGCAAAGTGATAATCCTTAGTAGACATTGATGACAGCCATGAAGTCCGTCTTTCCTAAAACTTTTCTGGAAAGTTGATAGTGTCCCCTGTCCCAGTTCTCTTATAGTGGAGAGGTTTCTTATGAGAAGAAAAGCAGGATAACATCATGCAAACCTAACATTGTATCACTCTAATTTTGCTGGGAGCAGGTTTGTTGAATCTTCAGTTTTATACTAAGACAAGATGCTGACATCATGGTCTTCAAAAACATTGTAATTTCAAGAGCTTCAAAAGAGGCATCAAGCAATTTCCTTCTTTCTACTCTTCTGATCAGTGGTTTCCTGTTTTTGGTATCTTTGAACATAAAGATATCTCATTAGCAATCTGTTTACCTATTGAGAGTCCCTATGAGCCAGATGATATGTGGCAGAAATGTATTTTTGTTGTTATTGTTTACTTACCAACTAATTGGTAGGTTTAAGGATTGGCTGAAAGGGATCACTTTTTGATTTTGCCCAAAGACCTCATTGTTGTGGGGGTGGGGGGAGTAGGAGGTGACAGTGGGGGTGGGGGGGGCGGTGTTGCCCAGAGGAGTTCATTAGCAACTCAACAAAACAGAGTAGAATTTCATCTTTGGGTCTCTGAGATGGTAATTCTCAAAAAGCCTCATCTCTTTCCTGGGGAATGATTGGTGGTTGTGAATTGCTGGCCTTTGGTTATCAGTTCATTGTGTAAACCAACATGCCACCAGGGCATATCCTGTGGCATGACTTTTTCCTGGCACCCTCGCTTCTCTGCATGCAGGGTGTTCAGTTGTCCCTGACACTCTCTGGAATCTAAAGATCTGTTCGACAAAGAGAGCAATCTGTTCTGATTGTCTTTTTTAATCTTTAAAGATTTTTTTGAATCATTTTATAGGGGCCTTGTACAATTCACATCACAATCCATAAATCCAACCATCGTGCCAAGCACATTTGTTGCCATCCTCATTCTCAAAACATTTCCTATTCACACCGTTGGTATCAGCTCATTTTCTCCCCTCCTTCCCCCATCCTCCCACCTTCATAAAAGCTACTTTGGGAATTGGCCCTGAGGGGTTTATAGGTACTGGATTCCGGGTTTCCAGCTCTTACCTATAGCCACATACATGCTTTGGTCTTGCCTGAGTTCTATGGCAGACTGGGGTCACGATTGTGGCAGCTTATTGTCTTTTTACACTCAGGCTTACAACATCTTCACGGAGGAACTCCAGTTGTCTAGGATTTCAGTCAAAGGAAGTTACTACTCTTTTGACCTTATGTTAGAATCATTTGGAAAACTTTATTAAAAAAATCAATCCCCACTCCTAGATTAATTGGATCAAAATCTCTGGCATAGATGCTCACTTTTTTTTGTTGCCATTTTATTAATGGTCTCCAGGTAATTCTAATGTTGCATCTGAACAGAGAATCTCTGCATTAAAGGGTCATTTACGTTTGGACCCTCTTGACAGGTGAACCAAATTCATGATCAAGGCTGCATCCCCAGAGAGCTAGCATTCGCACTTCATATATGATTTCTTCAACCTTCTTTCCTGAAGGCTCCAAGGGAAACTAGCTTTCTTTCTTGCCTCTCCTTAGTTATTGGTGATTTCTGGCAATTATTGGCTTGCAGTGTATTTGTTTCAATCTCTGCCTCCATTTTTCTGATGGCTATCGTCTTTCCATGTTGTGTCCCTCTGTTTCCCATCCCTTCTTTGTAATAATGAGCCCAACACTCATAGCTGATTAGGCCCTACCTTTCTCCAGTATAACTTCATAACCCCCAACTGACAGAATCTTAAAAGATCCCCTTTAAAACAAAGGTGGGTCAACAGTGCCAGGGTTTAGTGAGAACTTCACCAAATCTTTCAAGTGGGACGTGGTTAAACCTGTCAAAATCTCCATTTGCAATCTGCTGTTCTCACCTGAAAGATAGTGGGGCATGATTTTTGCCTTTTAAAAGCCTGCATACTGTTCGTTTAGCCTAAAGATCATCTCTGGGGGTCAATTCAGTTCTAAGTTTGCAGAGTGTCTAAGGGTTTTCGTTTGGGAGCTTCCACCAGTCCCTTTCAGACCATGATTTTGAATTTATGCTTTGATTTTGAGTTTTGTTTGGCTTCTTCTCCCCAGCCCCCTTTGTCCAAGATCTTTATTTATCAGAGTAGAAGGGAGTAGTACCAAGCACCATCTAGTTATCCGATCTCAGGGTTGCAGAGGCTGCAGTTCATTAGTTTAAAGGACTAATTATTTCCTTGAGATTTTTATTTTCTTTATACTTTTTAACTCTGGATAGGAAGAAGGCAGTAGCTATATCTTAGATAACCCTTCACATGAGACAGATCATCAAGACTCACCAGTTGGTATCAAAATAGGATGTAAAGCATTATGTTTGTGGCTTATGTTATATCAATTTGAGTTGGATGCCCCTTGAAAGATTATTTTCCCAAGTCCTCAAGCCCAATGAGTCACACCTTCTAGGTTTTTAGTTATGGTTAGGAAATTTGTATAACTTTGCCCCTGGAAAAGGAATTAAGTTATTACAAGTATTATTCAAAATAATATTATCACTTTGTATGCTTCATTATATATCTGAATATATTTTCAGAACATACAAATATGTGTATAGAAATGTCCTTTGCCAAATCTAAGTATACCTATATGTATATTCCCATATACTGTTACATACCTGTTCAGTTATATATATATATATAACTATTTATCCAATAAAAATTACTATTTGAAATTACTATTCTTAATTAACCCTGGTAGTATAGTAGGCTATGTATTGGGGAGGTAGCCTCAAGGCCACTGGTTCAAAGATACAAGTCACTGCAAGGGTGTAAATTGAGACTTACAAACAAAGGTGTAGCTTAACCCACAGGGTCAGTTCTACTCTGCTTTATAGGCTGGCTGTAAGCTAAAATCAACACGATGGCAGTGGTACTGCTGTTCTCAAAGAAAGGTGCATTTGTTGTTGCTCATCCTTGCTGCCTTGGATTTAATTTTTGTGGTGTACCAGTCATATAATTTATTTTCTTCTGTCTGTGAAGGCTTAGTTATATTTCATAGACTAGGCCATAAATTGTTATTTGTTGTTAGGTGCCATTGATAGAAAGAAAAAAAACAAGGCTGAGCCCCAGTGGCTTAAGTGGTTGAGTGTGGGACTGCGGCCTGTGGGCTTGGCGGTTCAAATCCAGCGGCGGCTCTCAGGAGCAGCATTGGGTAGTGCCCCTAACCACCAGAGGCAGTGATGCAACCCCCCCCCCCCCAAAAAAAAAAAAGAAAGGAAAAAACAACGCTGCTCAGGGCTGTACTATTCTCACAATTGTTGCAATGTTTGAGAACATCATTGAGACCACTCTGCCTTTCAGCTAAGGGTCTTTCTCTTTTTTCACTGACCCTCTATTGTAGCATGATGTTCTTCAGCGATTGCTCCTCTTGATAATATGTCCAAAGCATAAGAGCTAAAGTCTTGCCATCATGACTTTCAAGGGACATCCTGGCTGTAATTCTTCAAAGACAGATTTCTTTATTCTTTTTTTTTTTTTTTTGCCCACAGGCCCTGAAAGCACCTTTATTGACATGCCCCATGTCGGTCCCATGCCCCCCGACCCTGCCC